>CAUYQV010010677.1:0-45369 GCA_963574575.1 Galagoides demidoff | reverse complement strand
ATGCCAATTTCAGTGAAATTTTATTGCTGGGAACATTTTTATTCTAGTAATTGAATATAAACTATTTGATGAAAGGTTTTTGTAGATGTGTACAGAAAAGAATAAGGTATATATGAGATGATTGTTGGAGATAAAAAATTTTGAATTGGGCCGGCACCTGTGGCTCAGTGGGTAGGGTGCTGGCCCCATATACTGAGGGTGGCGAGTTCAAACTTGGCCCCAGCCAAACTGCAACAAAAAAACAGCCGGGCGTTGTGGCGGGCATCTGTAGTTCTAGGGCGCCTGTAGTTCTAGCTATTTGGGAGGCTGAGGCAAGAGAATTGCCTAAGCCCGGGAGTTGGAGGTTGCTGTGAACTAAGTGACCCCCACGGCACTCTACCGGGGATGATAAAGTAAGACTCTGCCTTGACAAAAGAAAAAAATTTACAATTGGTGTCATTTCATGTCTACATTGAACCACTCTCACTTGGTTACCCATTGTTAAGTACATAGTACCTATTACTTAAAAAGCGGGGAAAAAGAAGTTACAGGAAGATTAGCATTAAAATGTTACATTCAGATAAATGTCATTCATATCATTTTTTGCAATTAGCTAAAATATTTTACTAGATTTATTGAAAGCATTTTTCTTTTTTTTGAGACAAGAGTCTCAACTATGTTGCCCTCGGTAGAGGTCCCTGGCATCATAGCAGGCAGCAACCTCAAACTCCTGGGTTTAAGCGATTCTCTTGCCTTAGTCTCCCAAGTAGCTGGGACTACAGGTGCCCTCCACAATGCCTGGCAGTCAAGGTCTGTCTCTGGCTTAGGCTGGCCTGGAACCTGTGAGCTCAGACAGTCTACCTACCTTGGTTCCCCCAAGTACTGGGATTACAGGTGTGAGCCACTGAGCCTAGCAGAAAGTATTTCTTGAAAACTAGGCCTTCACCTTACCCAGATGGCAGTACTAGAAGGGCAGGTGAGTGAGGTTTTTACCTATCAAAAAAAAGAGTGAAGAGACAAATTGGAAGATTTCTGAGTAGGTATTTAGTAAATACTTAAATTGGAATTAAATTACTAATTAAAGAACAGATTTGAGAAGCTATTCTCTTTAGATTAACTTACTGTCAACATTGTTTCCATATAAAGATAATAACTAATATGGCTTTTCTAGCAATAATATGCTAAGCATTGTTGTAAGGGCTTTACAAATATTAGCTCATCTTAAACATTAATAACCTATGATGCAGTTGTTGTTATGCTCTTTTAATAGATAAGGAAACTGAAACTAGAGAGGTTAAGTTACGTGCATGAGGCCACACAGCCAGTAGGGCTAGAGGTGGTGGGATTTGAACCTAGGCATTCTGTGTTAATAGTCTTCTGCACCGGGAGCCAAGATATGGTCACAAAGAGTCCTCAGTCCTGAAAATATGACGTCGAAACACTTAGTTTTAAATTGAGTAGTCTCTTTATGGATAAAAGTGCTTAAAGAAAAGTTTGGGTGACTTTAGCTCTGTAGTGGATTTTTATGGAAGAGATGTTTGGTTCATCATTAAAGAAGGACTGGCTTGACTTCATGCACCTATTCTCTGTACAGTCACACACAGGCCTGTACTTGTTTTACTATGTGCTGTCACCATCATGAAATTTAAAAATTTTTTTTTTTTTTTTTGAAACAGAGCCTCAAGCTGTCCCCCTCGGTAGAGTGCTGTGGCATCACAGCTCACAGCAACCTCCAACTCCTGAGCTTAAGAGCGTCTCCTGCCTCAGCCTCCCAAGTAGCTAGGACCACAGCTGCCCGCCACAACACTTGGCTATTTTTTGGTTGCAGCCGTCTGGAGGGCCTTGGCTGGATTCGAACCCGCCACCTTAGGTGTATGTGGCTGGCGCCTTAGCCACTTGAGCCACAGGTGCTGAGCCAATTTTAAATTTTTGAACAGGGAGTCCTACATTTTTGTTTTGTATTGGGCCCCACAAATTATGCAACTGGTCCTAGGAAGAGACAGCTACTTTATGCCATTCTGCAAAGCCCCTTTTTTTCCTGTTACTATACCTACTGCATTAGGATTCAGCTGGCCATGAGACTTATATGGTATTTTTCATGTACTTATTTATACAGAGTTCTTTTCATATTCCCTGAAGAATGATGAAAAGGGAATATGCTATTGACTTGTATAGTATGTATAAACATCTAGAAGACATAAAGATGTGTTCCTTTTAATTTTTAAAATTTGAATCCTGTGACATGATCACATGACATTGTTTGAATTTAAAATTTAAGAGACTCTTGTGTTTACCAGTTTGATGGAAGTATTTCAGATTGTATGTGAAAACCCCACACTGTACCCCAGAAGTGCATTTATGTACATAGTTACCATTCAATAAAAAAAAAAAAAATTAAGAGACTCTTTAGAATGAAAGGTCAAGAAAAGGCCTCGTTAGGCTCTGTGCCTGTACTCAGCAGGTAGAGTGCTAGCCATATACACTGGAGCTGGCGGATTTGAACCCAGCCCGGGCCTGCTAAACAACAATGACAACTACAGCCAAAAAACAGCTGGGCATTGTGGCGCGTGCCCTATAGCCCCAGCTATTTGGGAGTCTGAGACAAGAGAATCGCTTAAGCCCAAGAGTTTGAGGTTGCTGTGAGCTGTGATGCCATAGTACTCTACCGAAGGTGGTATAGTGAGACTCTGTCTCAAAAAAAAAAAAAAAAAAAAAAAAAAGGAAAAGAAAAAGAAAAGGCCTCTTCAGAATGAGTGAAAGGTGTGGTCTATGCTCATTTGGTTTTCTGAAACTCAGTGCACAGGGAATCATCTAGAGTTAGATGACCAAATCTCCCACAATTCCCAAAAGCCTCCATTAAAAATGATTACAAATTGAGAATCATAGAATTTTAGAACTGAAAAGATTTGAGATCATTTAATACAACACTTGCATTTTCTTAATGGCCCATAGAGGCCCAGTGACTGGCCTAACTCCATAGAAACAATCCGAGCTTCCTGGTCTATAATCCTTCCTTTTTCTACTTATATGTATGAAGTCAGACAGTTACGTTTGTAATTCATCTTAGAAAAATTACTACACATCTCTTTGCTGAATATCACTATAGTCACCAGATGGCCAATAGGAATATTTTAAAGTGATACTCACTAATGAGATGTGTAGCATTTTTTTCTGGGATGAGCTCTTGAGCTTAATTGTCCAACATTGGATTTCCATAATAATACATGTAAAGGTGTCAGCACCAAAAAATAATAATTGGAGGCCCAGAAATCATAAAGCATTTTATAGTTTATAATGTAGCCTTGAATTTTTATGTGTCCTATTTCCTTAATAAGATAACAAAGTCTTTTTTTTTTTTTTTTTTTTTTTGCTATTACATATCTTAGCACTGCTCATGGCACAAATGATATTTAATCAGTACTTGTTGAGTGACTTGAATAATGAGGGACCTATTGCCTTGTTGTTTGAAGCACAGTGAATGAACCCAGACTGTTGTTCGTTTAACATAGGGGATAGGAACTCTTTTTTTTTTTTTTTTAAATTAGAGTCACGCTTTATCCCCCTCAGTACCATGGTGTTGCAGCTCACAGCAACCTCCAACTCCTGGGTTTAGATGATTCTCTTGCCTCAGCCTCCCGAGTAGCTGGGACTGCAGGCGCCTGCCACAATGCCTGGCTATTTTTTGTTGCAGTTTGGCCAGGGACAGGTTGGAACCCGCCACCCTTGGTATATGGGGCCAGTCTCACTGAGTCCCAGGCACCGCCTGGTATAGGAACTCTTAAAACTTATTTGAAGATTTATAAAGAGAATAAGCTGTTTACTACAAATGAATTTGTGAATACCCTAATATAGATCTAGTTTTTAGGAAATACCAAAAATTTTTATCCTATTTTTGACTCAAAGATAGACTAAAAATTTATTTAGGTGCAAAGCTATTTGAGCAAGAGTAGTTACCTCAAGAGACTATGCAAAAATATACATCTAATTTATTTCTATTGGAATTCTGGTGTGTGTTTTAAATAAATAATTAAAACTCCTTGTAATTATGATTTCTGAAACACTTTGAGAACTGGATTTTGCTTTCTATGGTAATATATTAAACATTTTTTCCCCCTTTCCATGAAATGAACGATAGCACTGGGGGCTTATTCTGAGCCCTCAGTCCTTTGCCTGTCATATGTAACTTCTGTTTTCTTTATTCAGATTTATAGGAGCACATTAGCAACATTATGTCCTTAAATGTTTCCCCTGAAGAATATTTTCATGGTGTCTGTCAAGGAGAAAACTTTGCTCTCTCCTTTCCAGCGCATAACAGAGTATTTAAATAAGAGGGGTGCAACATTGGTGACTTCTTGAGTTTGAAAGTCATTCTTTCTGAGATGAGTGTGCAAGTAGCTTCTCAGGAAGTTTTTTTTCCTTTAGGGCAGATTAAAGGTTCAAATGGTGAAATTGTTCAGTATTTCGTACTATCTTTTGTTGTGTACAACTCCACTCCCCCCTCCCCCCCAATATTTCCTTGCTTTTTAGTGAATGAAGCTGACTAGGGATTAGCAAAAGTACAGTCCTAAACTTGATAACTGATTAGTTATATGGTCTTGGACAAATTATTTAACTAACATCTCTGCTGGCTTTTTTGTTTTGGCTTTTTTTTTTTTAGTTCATGAAATGGTAAGAATAATAGGACCTATTTTATAGAGTTTTGAGAAGATTAATGTTCATGCAAAGAACATTATTTAGAACTATACCAGCTCGTGGCATTTACTTAGTAAGTACTAGCTAATGATGTTATTATTACAAAAGATTGTTTTACTGGTGGATTTGAGAAATGAAGATTAAAGCAGTTCTGAAGGAAAATAGTAGAATTTGACTGAGTGGAGAAAAGGAGGGCATTATAAATGACAAGGTAGAGCCGAAAGGAAAGGAAGACAATGTCATAAACCATTTTAGCCAGAGTGGATAGCTCATAGATTGAATGTAACAGTGAAATTCTTCTGAGAGCTAGAAAATGAATAGGTAAAGAGCACAGGTAGGCTAAATTGGCCCCTCTCATTTGGCTGCTTCCTAGGGCGGTCTCAGATGGAAGGAATCATTGCCTTGCTCAGGGATCCTCTGATTCACCGCTGTGCTTTGTGACTCTTTTCCTTCCCTCTCTTCTTCTGGACCTGGTGGTCTTTCCACAGACTGGGAGGGCTCAAGGGACTTTCTCAGCAGCCTTAGGGAAAGGAAAGAAAAAGAAAGGAAAAGGGTTTTTTTCCCTGAGTTTTTAAAAATCTTCCTTTTAGTATTTTCTGATTTCAAGATAATCTTAAGATACGTTTTCTCTCTTGAGAAAGAACTTTTGTCCTTGCCTTGAGCAATTATTCTCCGGAACAATCAAGGACTGCTGTGGAAAGTAAACATTTTAAGTTTATTGTATTTAATTGTGGTCTGCATGATAGGGAGCAATATAAAAGAGGCATTATTTCTGCCTTAATATTCACCTAAACTGTGTGTATATTTTCTAATTACAATTTCAGTCTTCTTTCCAGAAAGACTATAAAATAGTATAAATTTTGTTTTAGTATTTGAATCACATCATCACTACTGTACCAACCCTATTAAGGTTTCGTGAATGTTTAAAATGAGTGACTTCAGAAGGTGTAGTTCAACATACTACTGTGACCTCTAGTGACCACAAGTTATTTTAGTTCTTATGTTTATGTAAACAGATACCCTGTTTTAAAAAAGGATGTTCAAATTGTTGTCTATTTTTAAAGGAATAAGTGTATTGGGATTTATAGAAAAAGTATCTTTGCTTATTTTCAGAAATTATACTTATAATAATATTTTTTCAGACTTAGCAGGATTAATGGCAAGATCTTCATTAACAGGTCCTCTGTTCAACATTCTAATCTTAAATGGATGCATTTTGTTACCTCCCCTTTCTTCTCTAAAAGGGACTATTGCAGTGTACACATCAGTCAGTGCACGTACTTCAAACTTCTTTTACTAAGTTGTAGTGAACTTTACATTTCAGAATTTCTTCAGTGTTTTCTCATCATATTTATTAAATACCTATTGTGTACATTATACTATGCAGAGAGTATTCTGCCTTGGTGAACAGGTTGGAATTCTAATCCCAACTCTGGTCAGTCGGTGGTAATTGGTTCAGAGTACTGATCTGAGAAAATTTCTGAGGCTCTATGTTTAGCAGAAAGGAGTACCTTCATTGATTAGTGCTGTGTGACCGTGAGCATTGGATGGAAGAATAAGGACATACATAAACTTATTACCCCCCCCAATAAAAAGAATAGTAATGAAAGGGGATATATGGTTCATTAACATTTAGACCATTGATTCATTATGTTATATGTAAGATTATCAGTGGGATGTCCAACTTTTTTTCTCTGCTGCACATTGGAAGAATAAGAGTTGCCTAGGGCCACACATTGAATAGACAAACACTAATGCAAGCTGATTAGTGAAAAGAAAGGTCCATGTAGAAAGAGACCTCACAAATTCAGCATGGGGCCTGTAGACCGCAGATTGGACACCTCTTACAGTTTTTCTGAACTCGGCTTGAAATGATTCATGATTTTATGATTTCTAAATGTTATTCATTCTGATCTTTCTCTGCCAAAGCAGAATTAATCATTCCTTTATTGTTGCTATATTAGCTCTGTATTACCTTAATTATATGGCATGATCTTCTTATTTCTTCTTTATCATTTACTTGTCTGGCTCCACTGTGGATTAGGAACACATTAAAGGAAAGGACAGTATTTTACTTATCTTTACCCCCGTAATACCTAACACTGTGCTTGGTACATGTCTTATTTAGTCAAAAAATGAGACAGTATTTCCTGTGACCTGAATGATGTCTTTTTTTTGAGACAGAGCCTCAAGCTGTCCCCCTGGGTAGAGTGCCATGGCATAGCTCATAGCAACCTCCAACTCCTGGGCTCAAGCGAGTTTCCTGCCTCTGCCTCCCAAGTAGCTGGGACCACAGGCGCCCGCCACAATGCCTGGCTATTTTTTTTGGTTGCAGCCATCATTGTTGTTTGGCGGGCCTGGGCTGGATTCGAACCTGCCACCTTAGGTGTATGTGGCTGGTGCCTTAGCCACTTCAGCCACAGGTGCTGAGCCCTGAATGGTGTCTTACATGAATAGTGAGACATTTATTAAGCATTTATTGTGTTGAAAGATGAAGTAGCTAGGTCTTAGTCTTATGGTGATGGTGTGACTCAAAGGGAAGAGGCAGATACTTTAGGTAAAGATAGACAAGATACTATTTTTTGGTTCCCTGGGATGGAGAGATTTGGGATTTGAGTCTCCATGTCCATGAAAATGGTAGTACCGTTAGAAAAAGTTGGGGGAGTAGATTTGGGTAGAATGAGTTTGGTTTGGAGCTGTTAGATTTTGATGGAAAATTTTTTTTTTTTTTTTTTGCAGTTTTTGACCGGGGCTGGGTTTGAACCCGCCACCTCCAGTATATGGGGCCAGCGCCCTACTCCTTTGAGCCACAGACATTGCCCGAAATGTTTTTATTTATAGTTTTAGATGGAGGACTGGAGAGAAGAACTTCATAGTGAGCCAGCACATACATGCTGTTATGTATGCTCTGTGGCAGTCTACTTCACTGTTACTGCTTGCTCAATTTCCACGTTTCCTTTCAGACTGCAATAGGGCAGGGAATGTGACTTATTTAAAGCTGTATCCTCAGCCACTACTTAGAACCATAGTTGTTTGCATATGCAAGGCACTTACTAAATTTGTTCAGTGAATTAACTTCTACACTCTTAGTTGACTTAAATCCATCTTATGTTGTCTTTAATATTACTAGTTTTAAAATTACTGAGGTGATCGGTTTTCATAGAATCATTAGAATTTTAAACTGGTAGAGATCTTTGAAATAGTTGACAGATGAAACACAGACCTTGGAAAGGTGAAGTCAGCTATATAGAATCATTGGTCCGCACTCCAGATTTAGCTATACAGAGTGTTCATTGATGTGTAGAGCCATAGTTACTTAAAAAATTAATCCATACAATGCATGTCTTTTCAGGCTGTTAACAGACTATTGACTTGAACAGATTTGTTTCGTTGTATGGCTTTTCTTCTCTTGTTTTGGTCATGTCTTTTCTCTTTAGTGCTTTGACCAATAGCTCCTAGGAAGGAGACAAATTTTATTTGTGCTTTTTGACATAGTTTTTTTGGGTTTCTAATGATTAACATGAAATTCTGGATAAGCTGTTGATTTGATTTACTCCTTCCTTGTTCATGTTAGTGAGTCATGGTGGTTCTACATTTATCATTATTGATAGTATAAATATTAATTATAGACATATTCTTATGAGGTATTGGACTTTGTTTAAACACTATCTTCTGTAAAAACTTGAAAAAGGTGGATCTGCCTGAGACTACAGTCAGGATATCATTTTAAAATTCACTAAGTTTTCATTATATAGTTATTATTATTGTTGTTTTTTGAGACAAAATCTCACTTTGTCACCTTGGTGGAGTGCTGTGGTATCATAGTTCACAGCAACCTCAAACTTGGACTCAAGCAATCGTCTTGCCTCAGCCTCCTGAGTAGCTGGGACTACAGGTGTCCACCACATACAATGCCTGGCTAATTTTAGAGATGGTCTTGTTCTCTCTTGCTCAGGCTGGTCTCCAATTCGTGAGCTCAAGCAATCCACCCACCTCAGTATCCCAGAGTGCTAGGATTACAGGTGTGAGGCACTTGCCTGGCCTCAAAGTTTTCATTTTTAAAGTGTGGATATCAATCATCAGATTAAAGGAATCTTCTAGTATTTTATAGCTTTCTGAACAGCGGTAGTATATTTGTTTAGAACACATAACGAATATTACCTTAATTTGAATTAGATTTTTTAATAAAACATTCTTATTTGCCTTTTTTGTTTCAGTATATAGAAAAAGAGGAAGTTGTCTTGTGGATGAATACTGTGGGGCCCTACCATAATCGACAAGAAACATACAAATACTTTTCACTCCCATTCTGTGTGGGCTCAAAAAAAAGTATCAGTCATTACCATGAAACTCTAGGAGAAGCACTTCAAGGAGTTGAATTGGAATTTAGTGGTCTGGATATTAAATTTAAAGGTAAGTAAATCTCAGTAGTCCTTACAATACAAGTTAGACTGTAGATCGGAGTTTCTTAACTTTGGCACTATTGACACTGGGGCTGGATTATTCTTTGTTGTATGGGGCTGTCATGTGCGTAGTAGGATGTTTAGCAGAGTCCCTGGCCTGACCAACTAGATGCCAGTAGCACCCTGTGGTTGTGAAAATCAAAAAAGTCTCCAGATATTGCTAGTCATCCTAGGTTGCAGAGCTACTACTATAGATTCTAAAAAATGTTTTACTCTGTAAGTTAAATGTATCACCTTTAGGAAAGTATATTAGTAACCAAGAAAGATTTATTTTAAATATTTATAAAATAATAAATGTTAATAAAATTATATCTCCCCGGCATATTTTTTTCTAAAAAAGTATTTTCTAGTGGACCTTCTATTGATTTGGCATATGTGGCCTGGGAAGGCCTTCATAGATTTGTAATGAAGTAATTTCTGGAGGTCTAAAGGCTGTAGTAGTATGTGTAGATACTTAAAAAATTATGTGTAAAACTCAAATTCAAACTTGTACCATTTATGAATGTTGTATTGATTTATCCTCTTAATACTTGTAGGATATTTAATTTTTAAGTCAAACAGTGTTAAACTTGGGGAAAAAACTCCTCATTATCCAGTTATTATGCAGGTCCTTTGAGTATGTTTCTACTTTTTATTTTCCTCTTTGTAGTTTGTCAGAGAGTGTTTCTTGCATAGGCATTTTTGGTACAGTGAACAGAAGTTTGAGTAATTGAATTCTTTCTTGCAGGATCTTTGATTAGGTGTCTTGATTTTTGAATAGAGCATGGATCTTGTAATCAGGGGCTTTGAATTTTTTTTTTGGGGGGGAGGAGCTTTGAATTTTAATTCCGTTACTTTTACTGTATTGATTTTAGTAAAGTTGTTTACTCCAGTTTTGACTTCGCTGGCTCCATGTGTGAAATGAATAGGAACTGACTTCTGGTGTTTTTAGTACTTTGGGGGTGAAAGATGTTAATGAATATTTACAAGATAATTTTATTTTAATTTTTATTTGTTAAATTTTATTTTTGTTTTTAGGACTTTTTGGTTATTTCTGAAAATAGATAAACTCTTTTTTTCCCCTTGTATATTCCTTGTGGCTTAATTATAAAATTAAGTTGTAAACTTAAACCACAGCAGCCCGGCCTATAATTTTGTAAATCATTGTAAACATGCCCTGGTGCTTGGGTTTTAATTAATTAGGTAATTTAATTATTTAATCACAAATCAGGAGAAAATATAAACTGGAATGTATGATCTTTGAGAACCTTGATACTATATTTAATCATTGTCTTTGTTTTTTTTGCTGTAAAGGAATACCTGCAGCTTCATAATTTATAAAGAGATTTATTTAGTTCATGGTTCTGCAGGCTATAGAAAAAGGATGGACCTGCATTTTTTTCTGGTGAGGGACTGAGGTTGCTTCTATTCATGGTAGAAGAGGAAGGAAAGCTGGTGTGTGCAGAGATTACTTGGCTAGAGATAAACCTAGAGAGAGGAGAGGAGGTACTAGGCTCTTTTCAACAACTAGTTCTTGCAGGAACTGAGAGTGAGACCTCACTCACTCCCACGAGAATCACACCAAGCCATTAATGAAAGATCTGGCCCCAAGATCCAAGCACCACCTCCCACTAGGTCCCACCTACACTTTGCCTTTTTCCATATTTTGTGCACATTTATAGTTTATTAAAGAGGAACCAGTAAGAGAGATGAGGTAAAACTCCTGAGCCCTACTTTGCTACTATATACAGATTTCATCAGCTTTTGAAATCCTTACCCATATGTACCAAAGAAATCCTAAACTCTCTTCTTTTATTAGATAGAGGCTGAGATGAAGAGATTATTTAAATAGATGAAGTTGGTTTTCATGGGCTAGAAAAGTGGGGTTTATTATTTTTCAAACTAAGGCACTTTCAAATTAAAAGAAGAGCTACTCTGGTGTACCCCTGAGAGTTGATGGCTCTTTAGGATCTTGTCAACTCTTCATGTCCAACATGGATATGCTGCTAAATAAGTGGTCCAGATGAAACAGTCAGTGCTGATTAGAGTTACGTTCCCCCTCTGCTATAGCCCTTTGCTTGCTCCTATTCAAGGTAAAGTTGATCATGTATTAGAAAGTCTTCTCGATTGTCGTTTATAGTAGCATAACATTTAAAAGGTAGGATGTACCTCAGAGATTAGGTCATCCAGTTCTCTTTATGGAGGCCCAGAAATGAAGTGATTTGCTCATGGTATATCATAGGACAGGGGTCCTCAAACTTTTTAAACAGGGGGCCTGTTCACTGTCCCTCAGACTGTTGGAGGGCCGGACTGTGGGCCCCGGGATGAGTTGGCTGCTAAGCAGGACAGGCAGCAGAGGCAAAAACAACTGGCAGGCAGGATAAATGTCCTAGGCGGGTTGCATGTGGCCCATGGGCCATAGTTTGAGGACGCCTGTCATAGCATACTAATAATGTAATGAAAACTAGAACATTCTGTCTCTCTGTGAACTATAGAAATATTTACTGTATATTGTTAATCTTTGATTCCTTACATATTTGATTTTTAAAGATTCTTCTGAAGAGATGTTCAAATAAAATAAAAATTTGGAAATGTGAAACCAGAAAATAAAATTTTTTTTGTTTTTGAGACAGAGCCTCAAGCTGTCCCCCTGGGTAGAGTCCTGTGGCATCATAGCTCACAGTAACCTCCAACTCCTGGGCTTAAGCGAGTCTCCTGCCTCCACCTCCCAAGTAGCTGGGACCACAGGTGCCCGCCCGCCACAATGCCCGGCTATTTTTTTGGTTGCAGCCATCATTGTTGTTTGGCTGGACTGGGCTGGATTCGAACCCTCCACCTTAGGTGTATGTGGATGACGCCTTAGCCACTTGAGCCACAGGCGCTGAGCCCAGAAAATAAAATATTAATATGTACATATGTGCATACTTTTTTTTTTTTTTAAAGAGACAGAGTCTCACTTTATCACCCTCGGTAGAGTGCCATGGCATCACACAGCTCACAGCAACCTTCAACTCCTGGGCTTAGGCGATTCTCTTGCCTCAGCCTCTCAAGTAGCTGGGACTACAGGTGCCCGCCACAATGCCCGGCTATTTTTTTATTGTTGCAGTTTGGCCGGGGCTGGGTTCTCAAACCCACCACCCTCCGTATATGGGGCCAGTGTCCTACCAGCTGAGCCACAGGTGCCCCTGCATACTTCTTTTTAACCTAGAAATTCTGTCAGGCTAAATCAGTTTTATCATTTTATAAAATGATGATCACTAAAGAGGCTATTTCGAGGAACTAATGATAGTCTAATGTAGGATGGCTGTCACTTAAGATTTTATGTATAACTTTCTTTTTTTGTTCTTAAAAGTATTCCATACTAACACTAGATGAATATCCTGAGACCATTTAAAGAAAATACATTAAATATAGAAGGGCAGATGTAGATTAGGCATCCTTGGACCAGGCCTGAATTTATCACCCCCTAATTTTAAAGGGTACCTCTTAGACAGAATCTTGCTTTTATAGAGTAGAAAGAACATGTGCTTTTAGAGTCAGAGAGGCTTCATGCATCCCATTTCCACCTCTGCTTACCTAGGTGGTCCTGGGAAAGTTATTCAACCTCTTTGATCTAATAGAAGTATAGGGAATTCTGTTTGATGAAATTGTCAGGTTTCAATGAAGTAATGCCTGTGAAGCATCATTCAAAGTTCCTGTTACATAGTTTATATTAAAAAAAAGGTAATTGTTATGAACTAATAGTACGTTGTGTGGGGTATATAGTTCTAGCTTGATTTTGTGTCAGACATTACGAAATGTTAAATTAGTTTATTGATTATAGAATTTGATTTACCCCCAAGTTGCTGCATTAGCTTATTGCAGTAGCATTCTTACCATTGCATCCTTAGCTTTTAAGACATAGTAAGCTTTTAATACATTTTCAGGCACCTAGACCATTTGTGCCTATTTGTTCTCATGATAATTGGTTTGTTATGATCATTAGATGATCTGGAATAGTAATTCTTAACTAGGGGAGATCATCCCCCTCCCCCCTGAGCCCATTTGAGAATTCTGTAGTATAATGAGGGTTGTTAATTGTTGAAAAAAAAAAAAATCAATGACTTCTAGAGGTTTCCTTCCTTCCATTTAGTTTATTGATCTTCCTTGAATTTTCTCTTCCTTGACTATCTCACCTTAACAGGGGGATGAAATTATTTTACAAGGATTTCTTCCCTGGAGTGAATTGGTAAGATGAGAGTACTGTATACAGATTAAGAAGAAATGGCAAGGGCTGCCGAGAGGCTTATGTATTTCTAGTTCTGTGAGTCTCAATCTTGGCATTTCTCATCCTTACTATGCAATATTTCTTTCTAGATATCTGCCTCGGTGACATAAGCCTCATTGCAAAGGGTGGGGATGAAGGCTTGGGGGGCAGCTTATCTTCTCATTCAGCCTGAAGATTTTTATTTAAGGTAGTCTCTCCATAACTGTTTTTAGTCTGTTCCTACTGTCTCTGATTCTGGAGCTTCTCTGATTTAAGTTCTCTAAAGGAAGGCTTTTCTTGTTTACTGCAGAGGTTGAGACGAGGGTAGAGTGTTTAGCTGTACGATGGATACAGGTGGGCACTGGGCATCCAGTGTCTCCATATACATGTTTGTGTATGGTTCTGTGTGTTTACCCCTACAACTATCCCCCTATCTTTTGAGGTCTATGCCTTCAAGTTCAGAGTGTCTCTTGGATTCTGTGACATCCTTTTATAGGTATACCTTTCTGTTATATTTTTCTCTGTCGTGTTAGTTGTCATCTTACCCGTTTTCCATTTTTTCAGAAATTTGTTGAAATATGTCATCTTTTTGTCTTTGAGGACTTCTGTCCTTTTTATTTCTTTACTAACATTTTAATGGGCTTTAGGAGGGAGAAGAGACATACTTGTGGTTAAGTCCACCTTGTTTAATTAGAAATCTGGAAAGTTGATGCACTATTTTGTCCTGTTGGTTTTAGCCAGGCCAAATAATTAGAATCTGAAATTTGTTGATTCGTATTAGTAATTTCTTACACCTTGTGCTAACTGTAAATTTGAAAGTATTATTTAAACCATTGATAAGATTGTTTTCATCCACATTGACAGCTATCCTTTTTTGTTTTCAACCAAATGTGTACATATATATATATTTTTCTTTTTCTGAGTTTAACAGTGACATGGGTTCAGTGTACACAATTTAGGAATTATAGAAAAATATAAAAAAAAACTTGAATAGATTAATAATTACTAATAACATTTTGTTGTATTTTCTTCATTCTTGCCTTCTTTCTTTTCTTCTTTTCATTGAATTACATGTAAAAATTGAATTCATGTTACATGAGTATGATTTTTTTAAAAAGTGTATTTAATAAACCGTTGTGTAGTACTTAATTAACAGGTGCTGTTCTAAGCACTTCTAATTCATTTAATAAGTTATATGTATTTTTTTTTTAATTTTTTTTGTTTAGAAAAAGAGTCTTACTGTGTTGCCTAACTTCTAGACTCAAGTGATCCTCCCATTTTGACTTTCCAAAGCTGTGGGATTACAGGCATGCACCCTCTCTTCTCAGCCTGTATAGTTTTTATTCTGCTTTTTTCTCCTAAGTTTGTCCTTATATAGTTAATTGCTCCTTTTAAAATGTGACTATATAGTATTCTATAACTTGGATACTGTAATTTCCCCCCATTTCCCAGGTATAGGATATTTTGATCTTCCATCCTTTTTTCCTTTCCTTTCCTTACATACCATCCTTTTTTTCTTTTTCTGCTTTTCAGAATAACAGTGCATTTGGCTTTCCTTGCACATAAGTATTTTGATGCATCTCTGAATCTTTTATTAGGATAGAGTCTTACAAATAGAATTACTGACTCAAAGGGTGTAAACATATTTAAGACAGTTCTTGAGAACTATAATCACCACATAGCCATTTAGGCTATGCTAGTTTATACTGCTAGTCAGGTTGGTCACTTAATCAGTACTTTTTATATAGTAGTTGAATTAACTGTGAATATACTAATTTTTCTAGTCCTTGTTTTCCTTGAATTTATTCAACAGTTATCAAGTGTCTTACTGTGTTCCAGCACTGTTGTAAGCTCTGGCTATACAGAGTTCAGCTGGGAGCTCTGAGTTTGGGGATCCATGAACTCTCTGAAATTGTGCACTTAATGTTATGTGAATGTGCATTTTGGCAGGGGTGCAAGGGAGATATCACTTTCATTGGATCCTCAAGGGATCTGAGGCCCAAGGAAATTTAAGAACTTTGTAAATTTGTTGGCACTTTCTATCCTTAAAACAACTCTGGGAAGGAGATAGATGTTATCTCTGTTTCACGTTGAGGGAACTGAGTGGAGGCTAAATGACTTGCTTTTTTATTCATATGGCTAATAGATACTAGAGCTCACCTTTCCACTCATTTCTCTATTAATTTGTCTATACTGATTTCATGAGACTTTGCCAACTGCTGTTGAGTTTGAGGGAGAGTCTTTCTCTTTTTCCTATTTAGTAATGTTATTATAAGAGGAAGTAAACAAAGTGTGGCATGATGTGTTCTTAGAGACTCATGAATAATTATGGTATCACATTTTTTCTCAATCCTTTCGCTGCTTATTTAATTATTAGTCTGGAGTTTTATTGAGAATTGATTATAGTCTATTGGTGTGTAGTTTCCAGAATCTGCCTAACCTTGCTTTCTGTTTGACAGATCATTGTTAACATTTGCCACTTTACAACTTTGGTTTTATTTTTTTCCCACAAAAAGTATTTATGTTGGTAAAATCTCTATTGCATCTTCAGAATACCTCGGTGTTATTTATGTTCTGTATGAGAAAGGTATATCCTGTTATAATTTTAAAGCAGTGATTTGTGGTAGCAAATTTTTTCAGATTGTTTGCTAGTTATGTAGAATACTGAACAATGATTCAGCATATTCAGACGCATTGTATTAGTGTTCAAAGGGGCTCCCTCCTGAGAGAAGTGTTGTTTGGGTTGGGCCGTCAGACTCTTCAGTTATTTATTCTGTTTGTATTTGTCTACATCCCTGGAAGAGGAATTTCATTAAAACCAAAGCAGCATTCTTTTTACAGCCTGCCATCATGATAAGGTTTTCTTTTTATAGCAGCATTGCTTTTCCGCAGTTTATATCAATGAAAGATAATCTTCAAGACCTCTTTGTCAATCCTGAGAAACTCTCCTGCAAAATTTCATTTGCTTAGATTTAGCATTTTCTCTTTCTGTACACACACGCACACACACACTAATTCATATACAGATGACTGTATAAAGGTGTACACCCTATTGCACATTTATCTAGTAATTTTCTTTTTCTGATTTTTTAAAATTATGTTGTTAACATTTGTTGACTTTTGTTTTGTTTAGTGCCTAGTCTGTGCAGGGTACTGACACAGGTATATCTGGGGATAAAAAGGATATAATTAGTTATGGACAAAACTTTCAAAATTTACTGGTGCTTTTGAGTTACTAAGGTGCTGGTTTGAGGCAGAAAATGGTACAGGCCTACAGGCCATAGGCAGGTATGGGAATAAAGCTAAAGGACTTCAGAGAAAGTGGCAGTCATTGGGGGGTGAGAGGTAAGGGGTGCGGGGAATCAGGAACTACTTGTGGAGGAAAGGGGGAGGGGATAGGAGAGATTTTAAGTTCGACATTTGAGGTAGAGTTAATAGCATGAGGAAGAAAGCTCAGAGGCCAACGAAGCACAAGGTATATGGGATGATAGATCAGTTGGGAAGCAGAGAGTTGAACTAAAGTTCAGACTGAGGAATCTTTAAAAACTTTATACAGGTAAATGTCATATCATATATTTTAGAACACTGTACTTAAAACTACTGCATTGTTAATGACCACTATAAGTGAAAGTTTCTAACAGCAAGGAATTCAGTGGCTTTGCAGAGGTAGCTGTGAGGTCTCCTGCAGAGGCTGGAGTTTGCTGCCCCTTTTGCCCAGCACCTTCCTTTATTCGGCCAGTGCCTCTATAACTGCATTTGCCTGCTGCCTTTTGTCACCACATTCCATGGAGACCCCATTACAGAACTTCTTGCTGCCATTCTCCTACCCTCCCATGTTTCACTGCTCTGCTTCAGTTTTTACCAGTATCAAAACCCTAAATTCCTTGCTGCCTACAAGGGCCCGGGTAGAAAGAAAATCTGTGTGAGAGTCGTTGTTGTAGGAAATCAAATTTACTTTCCTACTTTTTTTTTTTTATAATTATTTTTTACTAAATCATAACTTTGAACATTGATGCATTTATGGGGTTCATGGTACTGCTTCGATATACAATGTGAAATGTTTACACTGAACCACGTAACACATCCATCACAATTATACTTATTTCTTAATAGTTTTGAAATGTACCATTGCATCATGCACCTTAGGTGAGGTCCCCCCAGATACCCTCCCTTCTTCCATATCCCCTCTCCCCACCCCTTTCTCTCCTCTTCCCTTCTACTTTATGGACTATAGTTATGTTTTGCTATTCGTATGATTGTGTAGGTGGTTATATATTGATTTCATAGTAGTATCGAGTACATTGGATACTTCCCTACTTTGAAGGTGAGAATATTTCTCCATCTTTCTTCCACGGGACTTCAGAGTTTGCTGTCATCTTTGAGGTTCTCATTTTGGGATACCTGCACTAGACTGATGTATAATAAGGGGACGCTGTTTTCTCTGTTGAGGGTTGGGAAGATGTATATTGCTGGGTATCTTGAATTGTGACTTAGATTGCTCTTAATAGAGACATTAAATGGCTATCTATTGAAGGTAGCCATTAAATTCATGGTAGAGGTATAGTTTATGTTTAAGAGGTTTGATCAATATTTAAGAAGTCTAGTAATGTTTGTTTGGAAAAAATACATTTCAGATTCTGGGTTTTTTTTTTTTCTTTTTTTAACACAGAGTCTCACTATGTTGCCCTCTGTAGAGTGCCATGGTGTCACGACTCATAGCAACTTAAAACTCTTGGGCTTAAGCGATTATCTTGCCTCAGCCTCCTGAGTAGCTGGGACTATAGGCATCTGCCACAACACCTGGCTATTTTTTGTTGCAGTTGGCATAGTTTTAGCAGGTCTGGGCTGGGCTCGAAGCTGCCAGCTTCTGTGTATATCCCAGTGCCCTACTCACTGAGCTACAGGCACTGAGGCAACATTTCAGATTCTAAATAACAATATTGTGGGGCAAAGATAGTATAGAACTTAAAATCAAACCTTTGCTTTCTTTCTTATTTTTAAGATTGATTGCTTTCATTCTCTTTTTTTTTTTTTTTTTTTTGAGACATTGTCTTACTCAGCACCCTGGGTAGAGTGCTATAGCATCATAGCTTACAGCAACCTCAAACTCCTGGGCTCAAACTATCTTGCTTCAGTTTTCTATTTTTAGTAGAAATGAGGTCTTGCTCTTGGTCAGGCTGGTCTCGAACTCTTGAGCTCAATCAGTGCACCTGCCTTGGCCTCCCAGAGTACTAGTATTACATGTGTGAGCCATTGTACCTGGCCTAAGATTGATTTCTTAAGTTTTTTCTAATTACTTTAGTAATACAGTAGAACCTGCATCATTCACCATGTACCTACATTCACCACCTCTGGGAATTGATCTAATTTTCATACAGTAGGTCTAGTTCCTTATGTTGACCACTTTTGTTATAGTCCCTTGGGTAATATACTTCTACTGCATACCAAAATAATTTAATCCTTTTGATTAACATCTAGAGTATAGGCTTTTTGGATTTTG
Source organism: Galagoides demidoff (assembly GCA_963574575.1). NCBI lineage: Eukaryota > Metazoa > Chordata > Mammalia > Primates > Galagidae > Galagoides > Galagoides demidoff. Next base: position 26,510 of record CAUYQV010010677.1, on the reverse strand, counting down.
TTTTAGAAATATGAGCACATTTTTTGAAATACTAGGTTTATAAGTTTGGGGACCATCTGAACAGAATTATGTTATCATGGCTATTTTTGAAAGCAGCCAGGAATGGAAATGACTCATTTTTAGGGGATTTTCAGGTAATTTATAAATAATACCTGCTTGTTAGAGGTTTGCCTCTTAATCTTCCTAATTATAAATAGTCACTGGGATTTTTTATAGAATCTGTGGCCTCTAGTGACTTGTATTTCTAAGAATGTTAAAATGAATGTTTATCTCAGAGATCTTACAGCCAGAAATTATCTCTATTTAGGATCATGTTCTTGAACTTTTGTATATTAAGTGAAAACTTACTTGTTTGAAGTTTTTTATTTTTGTTTTTTAAATCAATTTAAAGTTACTTTGTAAATGTTCTTGTGTAATTTTCTTCATATAAATATAGGATGATTTCTTCATTTAAGGTAATCTTTGAAAATAATGATTAAAATTCTTTCAGTATAAAAAATCATAATGGTACACAAAAGAGGAAAGAATAATGTACAGGACCTTTATATATTTATCACCCAAATTGAAGTATTATGAATAGAAATTTTAACTTCGGGAAGTGTTGGCTTTTTTCTTCTGTTACTTTTCTTGTAACTATTTTGCAAGCAAGTAGGCTAATATGCAATTTTTATTTTATGCAGATGATGTAATGCCAGCCACTTACTGTGAAATTGACTTAGATAAAGATAAGAGAGATGCATTTGTGTATGCCATCAAAAATCACTACTGGTACCAAATGTATATAGATGACTTACCAATATGGGGTAAGTATGTATGTTGTATTTGGGGAAATTTGCATAATGAGTAAAATTTATGCAATGACTCTTCTAGAGATTGTATACTGCATCATGAAATAAATTATTTTACTATTGTCCATATAATGATTTTAATACCAATTTTGTAGTGCCATATTATTTGAAGAATTTTTGACATTGCTAAGCTTACTTCCCCAAAACAAAACTTTATACAGTATAATTTTTTAGAATCAAGGAAAGGTACTTGGAACAATATGACAAATCCTTCTGTTCCCATTTTTCTCCTATTTTAAATACAATTAAAGTGACTAGGATTTTGAAGTTTAATTCTGCCTTTTTTCTTATGTGGTACTATGGTAATTGGTATAGTTTTTAGATATGATAGTTTTTTGAATGTCTTGTTTTGTTAGTTTCTATGTTATTTTCCAAAATTCTTAATATATAAAAACTTTTTATGTTTTTTTCTCTTGTTTATCTGTATTAATGGAGAAGAGGTATAGCACAGTTTTTGCAAATTTATGCATAGTCCAAAAATGATTTGTGTTGGACTCGATTAAACTATTTAAAAAGCAAAGCATAGCCAGCATATTTGATCCCATTTTTCTTTTTCTTTTTTGTCTGTGGATATCTGCTCTTGTATGTAATTAATGTTTATTCTAATTCTTAAAATGTTAGCAGACTCCTGTGCTCATGAGCAGTAGACTATGAAAGTCTAAGCATATCAGATCAGAATTTAATATTATACTAAAATGAAATTTATAGGAAAGTTAATCTCAAAAGATAATTGTATACATCATTACCATGTTGCATGTTAAATGTAGTAGCATTTCATTATAGATGATGGTAATTAACTATTACGGCAGCACAGACATTTCTGTGATCAGTTCTGAGGGTAGTAGGAAGATATATTCATTCAAAATTTCTGGATCTGTAGTTCAGGAAAATCTATTGGTCAGGGCTTCCTGTGTTTTTGTTGACAGAACAGATTCCTCCTCTATTCTTTTCTAGTGCTTATAGGTTCCTTGTCAGGATCTTTAGATTTTTGCAGTCATTGCTGTTAGCCTCTTTAGCTACTGTGGTTTCCTAGTTAAAATAAATCTTTTTTAGCACTGGGATTTCAGGATCTGCTATGTTTGGGGAGATACTTTTGGATGTCCTAGAATGTCAGAACCATGGGTAATCCTTATCAGCATTCTTGAGGTAAAGGTTTCAGAATCTCTTAAAAGCCTCTTGTAGAAGACCTTCTTACTTGGTGTGATTATGTTGTCATTTCCAAAGTTTGGCTTTCAGAGTAGATAGGTAAATAAACCTTAATGAATTAATTATTCTTGGTTATGAGTTATATTTAAAAAGAAAAATATTAAAAATCAATTATTAGAAGGATTTTATTATTCCTTTGGCACCCCAGTAATACAAAACTATACTTCTTGAATTTATACCAATTAGCATCTCTTTGGTTAACAACCAAATAAGAAATGATCTTTTTTTTTTTTTCCCTAATACTTTAATGGGATGCCTTCGCCATAGGGAGAAAGCCCTAAGGACTGTAAGCCTCTTGGGAAGGATCTGGGCTTAGGTAGGTAGGGAATACTAGATAAGTGCTCAACAGTTTGAGGATTTAAGGGCTGGATTCTCAGTTCCCACCTGTTGCTCTTAGATTGTGTGGATCTTTTCATTCCAGTATCCTAAGTCATGATCAAAATGGTCATTTCAAATTATTGCCTCATTACCATTTACCTTCAGTGTTCCTTTCATTTTGATGACTTTGCGGGGCAGGTCCAATACTTAAGGTGTAAAAAAGATAGTTTAGTTTAGGTACCCATATAGACATGTGTGCAACTGTCTCATGAGGAATGGGTAGATCATAGGTTATTAGAGAAAGTACTGGACTGGGGCTCTGGAAACCTTGGTTTTAATTTTGGTTTGACCACTAGTAGCTGGGTAACCTTGACAGATGGTGATATAGCACTTGCCTGAAATTTTGAGATATTAGGAAGTATGTACATACAAAGTGTTAATTGTTATAAGAAAATTACACTACGGACAAAACATGAACTTTGAGGATCAAATTGGTGATCATTTATGCTGAGCTATTCATCACTTTTTCACTGTGGGATGATCATGGTGTGTGTTTGCTAAGTAGCTAATGAAGAGTCCAACTTATATTTTTGCCTTATTCTAACCATGAAGAATAATGGTAATATTGCTTTTTTAAAATAAAAAATACTTTCAATGAGCTTTTAGCTTCTAGGGTATTTTAAATATTAAATAATATTATCTTGTATAAAGTGTTTTTTCTTTTGTAGGTATTGTTGGTGAGGCAGATGAAAATGGAGAAGATTATTATCTTTGGACCTACAAAAAACTTGAAATAGGTTTTAATGGAAATCGAATTGTTGATGTTAATCTAACTAGTGAAGGAAAAGTGAAACTAGTTCCAAATACTAAAATACAGATGTCATATTCAGTAAGTATTAAAATACTTGTATGGAGGAAGTAGTATTTGTAACCTAAAATCAACAATTAAGTGTGTTGTTAATGAACATATGGCTTGAAATGGGACACAACAGATTATTAAAACTGTATTTTCTCAGTGTACCCAAGTAAGCTTCCTGAAAACAAGTAGATTTACTTCAGATCTGTACTATTAGATACCAGTTAAGCATTTGCAAGATCTACCATTTGCTGTAACAAAGTTTGCCATTATAACTGGGTAGAGCAACCCAGCCAGGTATTTTCATGGTTATGTTTTTAGATTGTAATACTTCATTCTGTTTTCTCTTTCCTTTTTACTATTGCAAGTAGAGTTGATGCTGTATTGAGAGTTGCTGGATATGGCATAGTTACCATGGCTTGTTTTGTCAGTTGGAGTAATATATACCTGCAGAGTAAGAGCTTATGAGACTCATTCAGCAACTGTCAAGCTAGTTCTATTCTCATAGGCTTAAAAATAGTGGAAAGGAGAGAGAAATACAATGTAGTAGGCCTCTTTCTTTGTTAGTTGTTTTTAATCCTACTGGAGTGAGTCCTTTGCTAGTAGCCAATTTTGAAAGTTTTTTAAGCTTTGTGCATGTGTACCTAGTACAAATCATATTTGTATAACTAGAAAAGAAATTTGATAGTTGTAAGGTAAGTAATACAACCTAAAAATAAAGATGTACGGATTGTTATTTTAATTGGTTTAAACACTTGCAATGTGAGCTTGTGCTTTATTGCATTTATCAGGCCACAAAATGTAAGTTAGCAATAGGAGATAGTCCTTAAAAACTTGAAGTGATCCCTCTAAGGCAAGTTGAAAGTTTTGTTAATATACAGAGGAAGGCTGGCTTTATCATACTTGTTTCAATTTCTCATATTGTCAGTGACATTCTACCAATTTCTCTAGTTAATTTTAAATATGTAAATAGGTCTAAATTTTGCTCTGAGTTTTGTCATCAGATTATTTGTTTACTGGCCTTTATTTTTAAATGAAAAAATTTGTTTTCAGGTAAAATGGAAAAAGTCAGATGTAAAATTTGAAGATCGGTTTGACAAATATCTTGATCCGTCCTTTTTTCAACATAGGGTAGGTAAATAGTTTGTGTGTTTTAAGAAACTGAGTATGTGCACTGAGTTTAACAAATACTGGGTATCTGCCATATGCAGGGCATTGTGTCGAGGGCTGTGGATTTCAGGATTTAGCTAATGGTGATCTCACATGTGAACTTGAAGTCATGAGGGTGATGTGGAGTTTTAGAGGAGCAATCTAACACTCCCTTCTTCATGCCTTGAGTTTAAATCAGTTAAGAGATATATAAGGAAGAAAACACAGGAGAAGCCAGAATATCACTGATAAGCCTAATTTGGGAGAATGTGGCTTGTATTCATGGTCAAGTGGACTGGCTTCTTATTGCTGAAACTCAGAATTAGAAAGACATAACACACTCAGAAGGCATTGGACTATCTCATGCTTCCCTACATGGGCACCTGCCCTTGTAAAACCTATAGTGTGGAGAAAAAACAGAATGTGTGCGTTCTCTGGAAAGGAGGGGCAGAATGAGAGAGTGACTGAGGCCAGGAGTTTTTGCTAGTAGAAGTCCTTCCATGTAGAAAGAAACATCAAGGGTGGAAAGAAATGCCAACCATACCTCCTAATCCCCATAAAACAGAAACAAGCTGAATCTCAGTTCATAAGACAGTGGTACTGGTGCTAGTTTTGTACAAGTAGTTTAGTTCTGTATAGCAAATAATGTACTTTGTTTTGGTGATTCCCTCCTTTAAGGATGGAGATAAAAAGACAGGCAGAGGGGATATATATTCAGGAGTTTCTTCTCTAATTACTACCTTTTCTTTCATTTTATCTAATCTTTTAGACTAAAATTCTGAAGTTTATTTGTCCCCTAGTTTTGAGATGGCCCATAAACCATTTTGTGGTTTCAGATTTTCCTATTGCTGCTAGGTTCTCTGCATAGACTCTACTAGAACCTATCACTACTTCAAATCTTCCTCAGGGTCCTGGGATTTAAAAAATTAAGGAATTTAGGCTTGGCATCCATAGCACAGTGGTTAAGGCACCAGCCACATAGCTGGATGTTGTGGCAGGCACCTGGAGTCCCAGCTACTTAGAAAGCTGAGGTAAGAGAATCGTCTAAGCCCAAGAGCTGGAGGTTGCTGTGAGCTGTGACACCATGGCACTCTGCCGAGGGTGGCAAAGTAAGACTCTGTTTCTTAAAAAAAAAAAAAAAAAAAAAAAGAGGTGAGGTAGCTCAGACCAGGGTGGTAGCAGTGTAGGTGATGAGAGGATGTTAGATTGTGAATATATTTTGAAGTTAGAGCCTGCCAGACTTCCTGGTTGATAGGAAGATTAAGAAGGGTGGCACAGCAGGGATGGGGAACTTGCATCTTCAAGGCCACAGGTGGTGGCTCTCCAGATCCCCAAATGTGGCCCCTGAACTGAATCTAAATTTCCCAGAAAAAAATCTCTTTATTAAAAGTATTCGTTCTATAAAATTTGAATTTAGTCAGATCTCACACTCAGGGATCCAGAAGGCAACATATGGCCTGGAGGCCTTAGGTTCTCTACCCTGCTAGAGTTTTATGGAAATGGAGATACCATCCAAATGGAGACAGAAGTATAGACTTGTGAGGAGTTTGACTGCTAAAGGGAGCAAAGAAATGGTGCAGTATCCAGTAGGGTAGATGATGTTAAGAGGAGGTTTTGTTTTATTTTGTTTTAAAGATGTGAGGAAAACATAGTTGATGAGGTTTGATGGAAAGTGAAAAACTCATGGTACAGGAGAAGGAGGGAGAATTACTACAGCATTTCGCTTAAGTAGGCGGGAGAGGATGGGTCTACTGTGTGAGTGTGAGGGTTGCTTCTAATGCAGTGACTAAAGGCACAGGCAGGAGAGCTAGACTGAGTTCAGACTCTGGCTCTGCCAGTTACTTACTGTACTTGGGTAAATGACTCACTTCTTCAGTTTCTATTCCCTTAATAGTGAAACAAAGATTATAATACCTTGCAGTTGTTGGGAAGTTTCATTTTGATGAATTAGTATATAAAAACCTAGTCTGGCACACAGCAGGTGCTCAGTGGGATAGTCATTTATCTCCAGTTGTGTTCTAAAATTTATGACTGAGCATAGTGCTTCAAGATCGGCGACACTAGGGGGTGCTGGAGTGCAGCAGTTAGTAGGGTTAGTAAACCCCTTTGTAGCATCAGGTTTCTTTGTTATTTTTGAGAAATATTTTTCTTGGTATAATAAAATTTCAAAATCACATAAAATTTCATAACTTTTAGAATAAATATGTTATAAAACGTCAAGCTAGTAGTATATTGTAATAGATATTGATTTAAAGTTTATATCTTAGATTAGAAAAGAACAGAGGGCATTGTTAGAAATTTTAGCATTTTAGGTCTATCTTATTACTAAATGGTGACAATATAAAACTTTTTCTTTAAAAACGTGATAAATTTGACTAGAAGAGAATATATGTTGTATATTTTTTCCCTCTAATTTTTATTTTTAAATTTAAATAACGCACCAGGGTAGCGCCTGTGGCACTGTCCCCATATGTTGGAGGTAGTGGGTTCAAACCCAGCCCCAGCCAAATAAATAAATAAATAAAAATAAATTTAAAAACACACTAAATGTTAGTTCCATTACCAGAAGGAATCAGAAGTGAATGTTATATGTGAAGCGGAAGATTCTGAGGTTACTTTTAAGGCAGTCTGAGTCTGAAATTCCAGAAAGACATTCAAGTAGAAATTACTGTAGTAGCAAAAGTCTAAAACGTTAGTGAGAAAGAATGCTGGAGATTTGGGGTGCGGTGATGGGTGGAGGGTGTCATCATCATCATCATCGGAATGCTAGTTAAAAGCTCTGAGAGCCTAAAGAAGTCACATCAGAGTACTGAGACTGGAACGTCTAGAAAAGTTCACACAAGGTGGGAGGAGCCGGCCGTGAAGCAGGATGGTGTAGTGTCAGGAAAGATCATATGTGGCAGAGAGAGCAAGGGGAATGAGGCAGGTAGTTGACCACTGAATCTGTTCAGAAGGACACTGCAGGCCTTTGAGAGAAATCTTGTGGGGCTAAAGTGAGATCATACTGTGTTTTTAAGGAAGTGAGGGAAGGAATAGTTTATGTAGTCTCATTTGAAAAGTGTAGGCATTGAAAGGGAAGTGAAAGGATCAGAAGAATGAGAAGACAAAAGATGAAGCAAGCACTTTAAAAGATAATAATAGTACTACTAATATATTTTATGTGTTGTTTATAATGTACCATATATTGTGTGTTTTACTTTTATTATCTTGTTTAAATCTTATGATGATCTCAGGGAAGAGATACCATTAGAGACAAGGATCTTTGGAGATTGCTAATGTTGGTGAAAGGTGAAAGATGAGAGGTGCAAAATGAGAGGGGAAATGACACCTCAAAGAGTGAATGAGATCTAGAGCCTACAGACAATATGGATTTCAGAGGAGAAACAGCTTTTAGTAGATTGACAAGAGAAGTGCAAGGATGGTAGGATAAATGTAGAAAGTTTGCGTCCTGCTAGATGGTAGAAAGGATCACCAGCTGAAGTGAAGGCAGGAGAAAGGGTGGTGTTGAGGCCTCGAGACGAGAAATTGTGAAACTGTCTCTAGGCCTTTTTGGGATTTAAAATATAAATAAAGGAATAACTGAGCAGTGTCACAGACATAGTTCAGGTCATATGTACCGGGTTCTGAGACGCACTCAGAGATAAACAGTAGTACTTTGTGATAATGAACCAGAACCTGGACATAATGTTGTGACTAATGTGTGGGTAAAGTCAAAGCCAAGGGCGTCAAGAACATTGGGGAGCTAAGGGGTACCTTTCACTATTCTGTATACCAGGAGTGGTTAATTTTGAGAGGACTGAATAAAGATGGTGACAGGGTGGAGAGGCGAGGCTAACTGGAAACAAGAGAAGCTAATCATTCAGGACGTTTCCAGCCTAAGTCTAGGGCTGCCAGCTGTGATGGTTTGGTCTTGGTATTTTAAGGAGGTTTTCAGGTTATTGTTCCATTAGGGGGAAGGGAACTAGCATATATATTTGTTATTAAACCTTAACAATCACTTACAACATAAGTATTATTTCCTCTGTTTTTCAAATGAGAAATCTGAGATCACATAGCCAGAAATTAGTAGAGCCTGTGTTTAAAATCCAGGCCTATTTGACTACAGGCCCATTTTTTTCCATGATGTTTTATAGTGTATATCATTATAGCTAAATGGTACTTTATTCGTACAATAAATTTGATTTTAAAAATTTGTGTAAATGATGTTTTCAGTGTATGTAAAGAAAGTCAAACTGTTAACATAATGAATACTCATCCCAAAGGGTCTTAAGATTGGAATTTTATCTACAAGATTTTAAAACACTGTATTTTTTTTGCATTAACATCTAGTTGGTGTCATGAAACCCCTGAATTTTGTGACTGATATTTCATGTTGGTAACCTTTTATTTTCTGTTATTTTAGATACATTGGTTTTCAATTTTCAACTCTTTTATGATGGTGATCTTTTTGGTGGGCCTAGTTTCAATGATCTTAATGAGAACTTTACGGAAAGATTATGCCCGGTACAGTAAAGAAGAAGAAATGGATGACATGGTGAGCAATCATTTTACATGAAATGTATGAAAACAGTTTAACTCAGTGTTTTTTTTTTTGAAAGTTGGAATGTAGATCATAGTTTCTGGCAAGGTGTGTTTTCAGAATTTTTGGGTGGTTTTTTTTTTTGTTGTTGTTTGTTTATTTTAAGAGCCAGGATCTCATTTTGTCATCCTGGCTAGTGGACTGCAGTGATGTGCTTAGAGCTCTCTGTTACCTCAAACTCCTGGGCTCAAGTGATCCTCCCACCTTAGCCTCCTGAGTAGCTGGAACTAGTCATATGCCACCATACTCAGTTAATTAGAAAAAAAAGTCTTTGTAGAGATGAGATCTCACTATGTTGCCCAGCTTGGTCTTAAACTCTTTGCCTCAAGTGAACGTTCTGCCTTGGCCTCCCAAAGTGCTAGGATTGTAAGTGTGAGCCACTGTGCCCAGCCCAGCAGTATTTTTAGGTCTTAGAGAGGTGTAAAACTCCCAGTGTTATCTGGGACCCCATGCCCTGTAATCAAATATATTAACTTTTTAAAATCAAAACACATGTATGTTCACCCTAAATGGGGTAAACAAACCATGTACATAACCTCTTGTTATTTTAAAACGAATTTTGTCACCAATTAAGGCTATGTCAAACTTAAGAAAGAAAATTGCAAGCCTAGGAGGTTATAGGCCTGTATTGGTAACTTTCAACTACTGTTAAATATTACATAAAATTCAAGGAATGAGTGGAAGGATTATTTTACATTTAGTAAAAATATTAAGGTTTGAAAGATTTGTTTTCTAAATTTTTTACTAAATTATAGAACAAAAAGTATGTTCTCTACAATGTTATTGGCTATTTTATGTAAGTATCTTCTATTAATGAAATAGATTTGGTGAACAATTATAAATTTTTTTAAAATTTCATTATTAATATAGTGCTCGCTTCAGCAGCACATATACTAAAATTGGAAGAGAAGATGAGCATGGCCCCTGCACAAGGATGACATGCAAATTCGTGAAGCGTTCCATATTTTAAAAGACAAAAAAAAATTCATATTAATATAAAGGTATAAATAAATGAAATTGTCTTCATTTCTAAGGTAAAGTTTAAGTTATAGTTGAGCACTTCACCCAGAGGGCTTATTGAGCACCCAGGGTTTAAAATTTAAAATTTTAATTTTCTAAAGTATGTTGTGAAGTATCATAGAAATACACAGAATATTTGGTGCTTCTCAGATATATGTGGCCAGGATTCTCACCTAAAACAGATTATCTTGAAGGACCTTCTTCCTTAAGAAACACTGTTTTAGAAACAGTTAAACTGGCTCGGTGCCTGTGGCTCAATCGGCTAAGGCGCCAGTCACGTACACCTAAGGTGGCGGGTTCGAATCCCCAGCCCAGGCCCACCAAGCAACAATGATGACTGCAACCAAAAAATGGCCGGGCGTTGTGGCGGGCGCCTGTGGTCCCAGCTACTTGGGAGGCAGAGGCAGGAGACTTGCTTGAGTCCAGGAGTTGGAGGTTGCTATGAGCTGTAATGCCTTGGCACTCTACTCGGGGATAGCTTGAGGCTCTGTCTCAAAAAAAAAAAGAAACAGTTAAACTGTTACAGAAACAGTTTAAGGAACACTTGCTTATTCATGTTGAAAAGTAAAAATTGAATTAGCAGTTTAAGGAACACTTGCTTATTCATGTTCAAAAGTAAAAATTGTGACATGCATGGCAGGGACAGTGCCTGAAAGTAATAGGAGGAGAGTCAGTGCACTGTTCTACAGATTGACCATTTCATTTTGTTCCCAAACCTTTTCTTTTTCCAATATTTGAAATTCTCTGAACACAACCAGGGGTTAACCTCCTGAACCTCAGCATCTTAACATTGTAAGGTTTTTTTTGGTGGGGGGAGACAGAGTCTCACTCTATCACATTGGGTAGAGTGCATAGCACCAGAAACCTCATATTCTTGGGCTCAAGCAATCCTCTTGCCTCAGCCTCCTGAGTAGCTGGGGCTATAAGTGTGTACCACAACATCCAGCTAGTTTTTCTGTTTTTAGTAGAGATGAGTCTTGCTCTTGCTCAGGCTGGTCTTAAACTCCCGAGTTCAAGCAATCCACTTGCCTCAGCCTCCCACAGTGCTAGGATTTCAGGCATGAGCCACCATGCCTATCCAACATTCTAAGTTATTAAGGCAATGATTATTTTAAATTTGAAATATCGTTTCTCAATATTTTGAAACTCTTTGAATAGCTATAAATTTGGAGGGAAGAAACTTAACAAGTGTAATTTTTCACCTTTCTACTGTATTTTAATTTGATTCTGACTGATTTGCTTTTCTCTATTCATACACATTTGCATATAGGATAGAGACCTAGGAGATGAATACGGATGGAAGCAGGTGCATGGAGATGTATTTAGACCATCAAGCCACCCACTGATATTTTCTTCTCTTGTTGGTTCTGGATGCCAGATATTTGCTGTGTCTCTTATTGTTATTATTGTTGCAATGATAGAAGATTTATATACAGAGTAAGTACCTGTACTTTATTACTTTTTTGTTGTAATCATAAAAACCTTTTAAGTCACTCATAATGAAATATTTGCTTATTTCAGTTAACTTAGAATTTATGGTAAAAGCCATTAGTGCAGGCAAATTAAATAATAATAATCTTTACTGAAAGTATTTTTTTCTGTTTCATGCTAAAACTTACTAGTATTACTGAACATTTTGATTGGTTATAAAGGTTATATTTTATTAGAGATAAGAGCAGAGGTTAAGTTGAATCCTGAGTTGTTTGACAAAGTGAATTGGCATTTTTTTTAAGTTAAAGATACAATAGGAGCTTCATAAGAAGTATAAGAATCTCCCAGTTACTATATTATTACTTCACACTTACCTCCAAAACTGGGAGACTTCTATAAGATAGATCATAAGGAATAGTAAAAAGACTGATGGAAAGTCACATGAGGTTAGAAAAATAATTGAGTGACTTTAAAAAGTCCTGGGTCAGATCAATATCTTACCTTTACCTGGCTTTTGGTACATTTTTTCTTGTCAAAAAACCATTTGCGGCTCGGCGCCTGTGGCTCAATCGGCTAAGGCGCCAGCCACGTACACCTAAAGTGGCAGGTTCGAATCCCCAGCCCGGGCCCGCCAAACAACGATGATGGCTGTAACCAAAAAAAAACAAACCATTGGCAAGAAATTCTTGATTTGAAGTCTTTGAATTATAAGAAAAAGTTATACATTCACAGAAGATCTGAATTCCCTATGGAATGATCCTATAATCTGGTCTTCATAGAGCCACACCTCTATGAAGTAAACCCACTCTGGTACCTGAGTGGTAGTGATTGTAATCCAGGCATTCGAATGCTGCCCCATGAAGTCCTTAGTCAAAATGCTTTTCACTGGTAATATATCATATCTCTAGTTCAGTTAATGTATTCTTTCCTATATATCCTTCACATTTGGTTGATAAGCAATAAATTCTTGCTGAAAGAATAGTTCTTTTATTTTTTGAGACAGAGTCTCCCTCCATCCTTGGTAGAGTGCTATGGTGTCACAGCTCACAGCAACCTCCAACTCTTGGGCTTAATTGATTTTCTTGCCTCAGCCTCCCAAGTAGCTGGGACTACAGGTGCCTGCCACAACACCCAGCAATTTTTTGGTTGTAGTTGTCATTGTGTTTGGCAGGCCCAGGCTTTGTTTGAATCTGCCAGCTCTGGTGTATGTGGCTGGTGCCCCACTGAGCTACCAGCGCTGAGGTGAACAAGTAGTTCTTTAGTTATATGGTAAATATTTGACTTTATACTAAATAGTTGTTTCCTCTGCCAAGTAAAAAGTTCCTTGAGAGTAGAGGCTAGGTCTTAACTTATCTTTACATTTTCGAAGTACCTTCATAAAGAGTTTTGTATGTGGAAGGTACTCAGTCAGTGCTTGCTGAACTGAAGTGATTATATATTAAGTAACAAAGCTGTTTCTCTGTAGTTTCTGTTATTTGTTTCTGTGTAGTTTCTGAATTCTCTGCAATTCATCACCACATAGCTTTAAAATAATTAATCTAAACTTAAACTTCAGAGTTTTGAAGAGTAGTTTGTGAATTTTAGGGTACAATATATTTTAGATAAACTGAATCCTACAAAAAAAGAAAAAAAGACACCTTTCAAATATGCCGAGAAGTTGTGCCTTACTTTAAATACTGGATTAAATTCATAATCCAGGCATTGACAGTGACTATTCCATTACATTCTTCTGAGCTACAAGAGGGTAACTTCTCCTAGAATCCAAGTTATTTGCTGTGTCCCTTTTCAAAATGTTAGTTTTAAAATTTGGTAACTCACTTTTTAGTAGAAGCTCCTCCTCTTAAAGACCTTTAACTTTTAGGAATAAGAAGCAACTCTCTAATTTATGAGATTCGCAGGCTTGGTCATACATTGTTATTTTTTAGCTTGTAAATGGCTGTTCTTTATTGTGTTTATTTGAAGTGAACATGGTTAGCTATAAGAACTAGAGCAGTAATTATTGTGAAATAGAAGGGGCTAATGTTATTGAGGTTTCACATTAGGTGCTTTATGCACATTAGATCCTTTAATCTTCACATCAGTGCTTGATAGTGAAGGGACTAATGATTATTTCCATTCTTAAAGAGGGAAGTTAAAGCTCAGAGAGGTTAAGTAATTTGATTGAGATCACACAGCTATTAGTAAAGGGTGTTAATAAACTGGGGATTGAACTTAGGCAGTCTTACTCCAGAACTCTTTTCTTAATTTGCTATGTGATGGAAATGAAAATACTGATAATAACAATACAAAATAGTGATAAAGTGAAAATTTGCATATAAAATTGGGATGAATCATTCTAGAATAGGAATGATTCTAAAGGATAAAGAGCAGATAATGTGACATGAAAACAAATCGCTTCTGGGTCATTCATTATAGCAAACAGAGAAAAAAAGTATTGGGAGGGTGTAGGTAGATTCACTGTCAATGTGGATACCTGTGAATATGTGACATGAACCCTTGAGAAGGCAAGCCTGGTAGCCCTGCTGCTGTTCTCTGAAACTTTGTTGGAGTGTGGTAAGGTAGTGGCAAGTGTAGGCAAAACAGCTCCTTAAATGTTTGCCCTTCCAGTTTTGGAGACGTGAATAAAGGAGGACAGGTCTTTCCTTCAGCAGTTTTTTCAATGTGGTTTAAAATGGATTACTTGGTGTGTGTGTGGGGGAGGGGGGGAGTTTTATGAACAAAAAGGCAAAGGTTATATCTTACTTTTAGAGTTATGATGGATACTTACACTTTGATTTAGTGTCTCGGGTCTGCAGACTTATCAAGCTTAAATACCTGGTAGTTATTTTGGACTCTGAATGCCATAGGCAACCTATTTGAATCCTTTCTTCTGATATTAGAAACTTTCGGCTACTATCAAACTGGTCTTAGACTGAAAGCTGCCTTTCTCTCTTTAGCATTGTTAGGTCTAGGTCAGCCTTAACCCCCATTATAACCAGAGAATGGGTCAGATTTCTTAATGACAGTCTAAAAGGAATAAATTAGTGCTTGTGGTGTTTACTTAGGTTTTTGAAAAAACATTTGGTTTTTAAAACTGATTAACTTTGAGATGTATGATCTTTTAAATTTAGAAATGACAAATTCTCATATTAGCTATATATTGATAGAAATGAAATACTGTCGTGTTTTCACTGTTATACATCCACTTTAAGAAAGTGAGCATAGGTATTTGAGCAGAGGAGTGTTACATATTTTAAGATTAGCAAGTTGAAATATATAGTGGGTTAAGTTCATTTTTATATTGTAGCAAATGATACTGTCATTTATCATTTTAATCCTCTTTGCAATTAGTGATTTTAAAAATATTTTCTCCAGTTTTACTCCACAGAAGGGTTGATCTAAATTCCCTAAATATTCAGAGAATAGGTTAGGAATTGTTGATCTGAGTTAAGTTAATGTTGACTTGTAGACTTATAGTTTTTTAAAAAATCATTTTTAACAGTACAAGGAAAAGTCTCAGTGTTATACCATTTAAAATAATAGCATTTAATATATTACAGTATCATTTTATTTCTGTGAGCAGGGAAGAATCATAGGCAGTTGAATTAAGTTATGAAAAGGACTCTCATTTTCCTTAGTAGATGAATATCCTGTTTGATATGGGGTTGGTTTACAGGGTTGCCTAACAGTTTAGTGCCAGCTTTTAATATTTTTGCCAAAGAAATGTGAAGTACGTATTTGGAATATGTTACGAAATTTAACTGCAGTCTTAAAAAAATCACGGTCAATTTGGTATTGTAAAAGTGTAGTTGTAAGTGGAAATTCATTCACTAGAATATGCTTTGAGGTTTTTTCTTTTGTAGTTCAGTATTTTATATTTTTGTGTTTCTGTTAAATTTATTTTTGAAATTAAACTAATGCTAATGTGGTACACTATACATTGGTTTCTCTAAATTGTTGGTTTTAATTCAATATCTGTGTTGTTTGCCTTTTTAGGAGGGGGTCAATGCTCAGTACAGCCATATTTGTCTATGCTGCTACATCTCCAGTGAATGGTTATTTTGGAGGAAGTCTGTATGCTAGACAAGGAGGTAACTTAGGAATTATCACTTGGTGTTCTTAATTTTTGATGCTAATATTTTACTGTGAAGTATCTGGAATTCAAAATGAATAGTAAAGCCATTGTAAAATCCTTTGTTGTACTGCTTCACATTATTTCTAACAAACCCATTATGTGTTCTATCTTGTTTTTTGGAATTCTTGCATTTTATTCTCTAAAATTATGAATAATTAATAGATTATTTCCATTGTTCACTATAAAATTAGCCCTGAAAAACATGTAGTGTAGGAGAGTACATTTAAGTTATTGATACTGTTTGCTTTGAGGCACGTAGCTCTAAATATAATCTGTGTGAGGCCTCCACACAGAGGATAGCTTTATAGATGAAATGTAAACGCACATTTATATGGTAAGGTTTCGGGACAGTGGAAGGAGACTAGGAAGGAGAGTTGTTCATGTCTGTTGGTACTTAAATATTTATCAAACCCTATGCAAAGATCTCTGTTACTCAGTGTCACAGTCTCTTGCCAAGAGCACTTCATCTTAAATAGCCCCTTACTTCTTTGCTCCTGTGACCTAGAAATGACAGGAATAATACACGGATGATACAAGATACTGCTCCTTGGTGTGTCTTTCTGCTTTGACTTTCAGAGCTCCTTTATTTTCCCTGTAGTAGTCTTTGTTTTCCAATAGGGTTAGAAAAGTGTTATAGTAGATTTGCATATTTTAGTTTATGAATAGTTATTAAAAGAGCTTACAATTAATTTTTAAGGATAGAGTTGTGATTTTCACAGCCCATCCTGAGTAATGTCAGCATTAGGAGATCCTACCTTCTTTTCAGTAGACTTAAAGAGATGGTTATAGGAAATCAGAGCATAAGATTATTTAAAATTTCTGGTTTACCATTGGTTTTTTTATTGGGCCTACTTGACTTAGTGTGGTCTGTACCCTCAATAAAGATAATTTTGGTTGCCTGACAGAGTATCATTATAGATTTGTGACCATTTTAGTTAAGTGTTCAAGTCCTTACATCTTTCCTCCAAATATAGAAAACGAGTCCTATCACAGAAGATTATATCTCAAGGAAGTAAGGATGCCTAAGGCAACTTCTACTTTGAATTCATTTTGGAAACTAGTTAGGCTAAAAGTCTTAGTTTATGACTTCCCAAAAGTCTCCACAGCAGAAATAGATGGTTTTTTTTTTTTTTTTTAAACAGAGTCTCACTATGTCGCCCGTGGCATCACAGCTCACAGCAACCTCAAAGTCTTGGGCTTAAGCGATTCCTTGCCTCATCCTCCCAAGTAGCTGGGACTACAGGCACCCAACAGACAATACCTGACTATTTTTTGTTGTAGTTGTCATTGTTGTTTAGCTGGCCTGGGCTAGGTTCGAACCTGCCAGCCTCAGTGCATGTGGCTGATGCCATAACCACTGTGCTACAGGTGCTGAGCCAGAAACAGATTTTTTTTTTAAACCGGAAATTTATTTATACTTGGATATAAATTTACCTTTAGTCTGGTTGCAAGTTAAGAACACCTAGCCAGACTTTTCTTTACTATACTTATTTTTGAAGGCTGACAGTTCAGGACTAGGAATATCAAAAGATTATATTGTGATTCATAGTGTCCTGAGGGGGTCTGATAGTGTCCTGATATTTTGTCTGAACAATCTCTAAAAAACAAATTAATTTAGAGCTCTGTCCAGGGAATTAGGAATTTTTCATGTATCGCAGGGTTGGAACTACAGTGAGGCTCAAGGTCTTCACATTGTCCTTACTGCCCTGAACAATGCTGTAAGACCCAACTCGAAGCCAGTAGGAGCCTGGAGCTTAACTAGAGTCTGCAAGAGTGGGGAGGTGGGGGAGGTAGAAAGTACAACTACAAAGATGCCTGGGCTACTGCTTGTACCCAATGGAATGGGTGTGGGATTCTTTTGACTGTTGAAAGAAAAAGGAGAAATAGAGTTGGATATGGAGTTTTATTAATACATGTGTGAATTTGAGAAGGTAGTGGAAAGTGCAGGAAAAGAAAATTCTGGGAAGGTGTTGGGATTAAATACTTAATTTTAATTAATTGATGTTCTTTTTGTATTGTTTAAATGCTATGAATTAGTTGGAAAGGAAAGATTTTTAAAACTTGAAAAGGAGACAGCTCAGAAGCAAAGGGGGGGAATGTTACAATTTGGGGTAGTAATTCTGTGAGACAGATATTTAAAAAGAACTTTATATAGAAGAAAACAACAGTTAGGATATTGCTTGTCTTTCCAATAGCACTTCCTGTTTGGTTCTCTGTTGCTTAGGATTGTGGAATTGAATTTTAATAGTGATCCAATGTTAATTATTTACATTTCCTTCTTAAGCTGCATAAAGAGATTGTCTGCCAGCTTGTATGCTCTGCTGTATTAGAAAGATAGCTCCTTGTTGCTTTCCTGGTCAATATGAGCATGATTTAATATTTTTGATTATATAGTTAAAAAATTTCTTTCCTTGATTATTTAAGCAATAAATGCTGACTTTGTAGAATTTTGGCAATACACAGAGGTACGAAGAAATAGTAAAACTTATAAGTCTATAGTTCTAAGTGCTGAGAGAAAACTCATGAAATACATTCTGTTGTTTCTTTACAAACACAGAAATACATTTAAATACATATTTATAATCACAGTTACAGAACTACAAGTAAATATAGAGATTATCTATATTACTATCCGAGAGTTTTTAGACCTTTTTATTAAAGCAGTGTAATTCCCTTTTCAAATGAAAGTTTACATGAAACTCTAGTGTATACAACTGTGGAAGATGGAATTGTGGTTGATGCAAGGCTGGGGGCCTTGGGATTTTCATTCAGTAGTCTAGTAATAGTTTGAAAGTCCCTCTTTAGCCCAGAGAGATTGAATGACTTAAGTAAAGTTCATAGCAGTTCAGTGGCAGAATCAAGACAAAATATTAGACTATTTTTCCAGTACACCTACTGCCAAAGCTGTGTTTCTATTATACGTACTTGAAGAACTGGACTGGTCTTTGTTAGCAATTTTGGGGAAATGATTATTAGGATGTTAAATTTCATGATCTCTATTTTAAAATCTTAAGTAAAGGGGGCGTCCAGTGGTTAGGGCACCAACCATGTGCACTGGGGCTGGTAGATTCGAACCCAGCCTGGACCTGCTAAACAACAACAACAAAAATAGCTAGGCATTGTGGCAGGTGCCTATAGTCCCAGCTACTCGGGAGGCTGAGGCAAGAGAATCTCTTGAGCCCAAGAATTTTAGGTTGCTGTGAGCTATGAAGCCACAATACTCTACAGAGGGTGACAAAGTGAGACTCTGTCTCAATTTAAAAAAATCTTAAATAAATAATTTGGTATTATATAATTACATTTTAAACCTTTACACATACCTGTTTAGCTCTGGTTCTTACAGTTTCCTTTTTTTGTCAGGAAGGAGATGGATAAAGCAGATGTTTATTGGGGCATTCCTTATCCCAGCTATGGTGTGTGGCACTGCCTTCTTCATCAATTTTATAGCCATTTATTACCATGCTTCAAGAGCTATTCCTTTCGGAACAATGGTAAGTTGCATGAATCTTTTAAATTGAAAAAGTATAGACACTCTACTGTGAGACCTGCAGTCTCTCCAAAGTACTTCTTACTGGTGTTTTGATAGTTTTAGCCAGTCCCTATTCAGTCCTAGAAAGTTAGGTGGGTAGAAAGGTATTGTTGATACCTACATCAAATTTTGCCTAAGTTTCGACTTATGGTTGTCATTTTTTCCCTTGATTCTGTAAGTTAATAAAATGAAAGGGTGAATTGGATGAGAGGGCTGGTGAATGTATTTTAGAGAAAGAATAATGATGCATCAAGAAACATGGAGGTTTCTTTTTTTTTTTTTATTGAATAGTAACTATATACATTAATGCACTTCTGGGGTACAGTGTGGTGTTTTCACACACAATCTGAAACACTTCCATCTAACTGGTTAACATAGCCCTCATGTCATTTTCTTAGTTATTGTGTTAAAACATTCATATTCTGCTCTTAGAAAGATTCACTTGTACCCTTGTAAGATAAACTACAGAAGTGATCCCTCCATTCCCCCTCCCTTCCCCATTCCTCCCTCCCCATTTTCTTAGGCTGTTATTAGATTATAGCTTTCATATAAAAGGTATAAATTAGTTTCATAATAGGGGTGTGTACATTGGATACTTTTTCTTCCATTCTTGTGATACTTTGCTAAGAAGAACATTTTCCAGCTCCATCTATGTGAACATGAAGGACATAAAGTCTCCATCTTTCTTTATGGCTGCATAGTGTTCCATGGTGTGCATATACCACAGTTTGTTGATCCATTTGTGGATCGATGGACACTTCAGCTTCTAAAACATGGAGGTTTCAAGGTGATAGGTGAGTGCAGTGATAGGAAGTAAAGCTTCTCCGTTAATACTGCAAAACCTTTTTATATTAACACACTAGTTTTAGAACCTCATTAAGCATTTACATTAATATTAGTATTTATTGCTATAGATGTTAGCAGTCCTTTCACATATCCAGCCTAGGCTTTGAAATGTTTTTAATTATTTAGAGATATTAAAACTAGAACACAGGTATAATGGTGCTTTATAGAGTTAACTCAGTCTTTTTACTAGAAATGGGGTAGGACTAGATTAGATGGTAGTCTTAATGTATACATGTGCACACATGCACATACATACACACATGAAAGTTGCGGGGTGGTGACTGCTTTTAAGGGAGTTAAATGACTTGGTTAAGGTCATGTAGATAGTTAATGATAGAACTACAGCTAGAACCCATGTCTCTGAGTGTTAACTTGTTTGGATTCTTTTACGTGGGAGTTATCAAATGGTTTGACTGAAATTCCAGGTGACTGATTGTTTTACAGTTCAGCTTTCTCAAAGACACTTCGAATATATCTTTTTACTAAATCTTGAATACTTTTTAACTAGAAATATTTTGAAACCTGCTCCAAAATTGAAATTCAAAAGAATTTGCTTTATAGTTATTCTGGCACATCAGAACAAACCTACAATGAGTCAGGTTTGCTTTTTTTTTTTTTTTTTAGAGACAGAGTCTCACTTTGTTGCCCTCGGTAGAGTGCTGTGACATCACAGCTCACAGCAACCTGGGCTTAAGGCAATTCTCTTGCCTCAGCTTCCCAAGTAGCTGGGACTATAGGCACCTACCCCAACACCTGGCTATTTTTCTTGCAAATTGGCCCGGGCCCAGTTCAAACCTACCAACCTCAGTATATGGGGCCAGTGCCCTACTGACTGAGCCACAGGTGCTGCCCATTTGCTTCTTATTAAAGATCTTCTGCTGAATAAACTATTTTCATGTGATTTAAAAATTAAAATTCTGCACTTGGTGCCCATAGCACAGTGGTTACAGCACCAGCCACATGCACTGAGGCTGGCAGGTTTGAACCTGGGCCAGCTAAACAACAATGACAACTGCAACAACAACAAAAATATGTAGCCAGGCATTGTGGCTGGTGCCTGTAGTCCCAGCTACTTGGGAGACTGAGGCAAGGGAATCACTTAAGCCCAAGAGTTGGAGGTTGTTGTGAGCTGTGACACCAGGGCACTCTACCTAGGGTGACATAGTGAGAGTTTGTCTTAAAAAAACAAAAAACAAAAAAATTAAAATTCTGATCCTTTTATAATTTTTCTTAGAAAATTTTGAATTTTATATTGGTGAAAATGGTATTTCAAAGTTGCTTTGTCACACTAAAATTGTAAATTTTACTATTTTAAAAATGGAGTTTTAAATATTAACATTCCATGTAATTTGCTTTTATATAATATTACTAATTATTAGAATATAATATTAACCTGTACTGAGGAAGAGAAATTTTGTAAAATTGATATTTAGTGAATAAAATACCAATCAATAGTAACTGTTGGTATTTAGCAAGCTCCTGTATTATTATGTTCTTAATATATCTAATATGAAAGAATAATAAAGAGCTATAAAATAGTGTTAGAAAACTTTGTTACCTAAGCTAAACTGTTGACAAATGCTAAGTAAGGCAAACAAAAGGATTTGTAAAGATATTTTCACAGTAAGACCAAAGGCTCATTTGGGATCGATGTTGTAACAGAGTAAAAGAAAAATGACTCCATCCTGTTCTTCCTCTTTTCATTTTTTACCAAATAAAATAAGCTTCAAACAAGAAAAGCAAGAGGAAAAATACCCTGAGAAGAGGGAAATGAGGCCCAAGCTAGGTAAAGTGATCATACAGGAGAACCTACGCTACTTTAGTTGAAAGTCTCCTTGCTTTTCGAGATCATACTGAAAAGTCATGTTTGAGTAACTGTAAGAGAGCACAAGTATTTTAAAACTGGGCACAGGCAAATTTACTTTCTGAGAGGAAAAAGAAGAAAGGAGATTGGATTCTATGTTACAAAATGTGATGAATTTGATGAGGCGCAAGATTATAGAATGGGTTAAGATTTATTTATTTATTTTTTTGCAGTTTTTGGTCGGGGTTGGGTTTGAACGCCCCACTTCCGGCAGATGGGGCTGGCACCCTACTCCTTTGAGCCACAGGCACCACCCAAGATTAATATTTTTAATGACAGGAAGTGATGAGCGTAAGGAGCCAATATGACTTTATTAAAGCAAAAATGCTACAACAACTTAATTTCCCCTTGGTAGAAGAGCAAGAGATATGCAGATAAAATAAGTGTGTTATATGTTGTTGGGCAAGGTAGGGGGATGTGGTTCTAATAGTACACAGTAAGGTAGATGTGTCACCAAACAATTATAGAGTGTTGGGATGTTAACCATAGTATGTCATATACTATCCTTTAGTAGAATATGACAGATACTCTTTGTCTCTGACTTATTCAAATGATTCTTAATAACTTAAAGACTTGGTGATCTGTTGGTTAAATTGAAAAAGGACATGAGACCAGGGAGGAAACTAGTAATTTGGAATGATATAGCATCTGAAAAGATTTCAGCTGATTGAAATTGTGGGACATCTCTAACAAGAAGAATTATCATAGGACAAATAATATATTTGCATAGCACTTCGTACTTTACAAAGCGTTGATTTTCAGAAGAACCCAGAGGCATAGAGCGAGTGGTATGGTTACCCCTATTTTACAGATCAAAGAACCAAGACTCTCCTGTAGTAATTGACTCAAAATCATGTTTTCTTTGTTGTTGTGGTGCTGGAGGTGGTGGGTTTTTATTTTATTTTTGCCTTTTTTTTTCCTTACTTTTTGTCAAAAGGATTCCTAGCTTTATTCTGCCTAGCAGTGGGCAGCTCCAGGAGAATGCTTTTTGCCCCTTTTTATTTGTCTGTTTTTGCAGATATATTAAGGTATGATAAATTGCATATGTTTAAAGTATACAGTTTGATGAATTTTAACATATATATGCACAACTATGAAAACGTTACTGCACTTCGGAAAAAGAAGCTACTCATCACATCCAGAAGTTTCCTCATTATAACTATAATTCATCCATTCTCTTTTCCTTCCCCCTTCCTAGGTGTCCATCAGCCTGCTCTCTTATCAAAAGCTTAGTTTGCATTACCTTAAATTTCCTTTAAATGAAATCAATCAGCTTGTAGTTCTTTTTGTCTGTTTCATCCACTCATAAAAATTAATTTTGAGATTTATGATGTTGCTGCATTTATTAATTATTTGTTTCTTCATATTGCTCAGTAGTATTTCATTTCATGGGTATACCTCAAGTTTATCTACTTAAGTGGTAATGAGTATTTGGGTTGTTTCTAATTTTTGGCTATTGCCAGTCAAGCTTAGTATGAGTATTCGTGTACAAGTCTTTGGGTGAAGATATGTTTTCATTTCTCTTAAATAAATAAGTAGGAGTGGAATGTCTGGGTCATATGATAGTTTAAATTTTCAGGAAACTGCTATACTTCTCCAGAGTGGTTTTGATATTCTACATTCCCACCAGCATTGTTTGAGAATTTCAGTTGCTCCATATCACTATCAGTGCTTGATATAGTCAGTTTTTAAAATGCTAGTCTTTCCAGTGAGTGTGCATAGTGCTATCTCTAGTACTATGGTGGTTTGTTTGTTTGTTTTGAGGCAGTGTCTCACTTTGTCACCCTGGGTCGAGTGCTATGGCATCATAGCTCACAACAACCTTACACTCTTAGGCTCAGGCAATCCTATTGCCTCAGCCTCCTGAGAGGCGCCTGCCATAGTGCCTGGCTAGTTTTTTTTAGAGATGGGGTTTTGTTCTTGCTCAGGTTGGTCTTGAACTTCTGAGTGCAAGCAATCCATCCACCTCGGCCTCCCAGAGTTGTAGGATTACCGGTGTGAGCCACTGAGCACAGCCCTGTCTCTTGGTTTTAATTTGTATTTCCCTAATGACTAACCATGTTGAAGATCTTTGGTATCTATGTTTATTTGGTATCTATGTATCTTCTTTAGTGAATTTACAAATCTTTTGCTTATTTTTAATAGATTACCTTCCTAATAAGTGGTAAGAGTTCTTTAAATATTGTAGATACAAGTTCTTTGTCTTCGTATGTATTTTCTGAGAATATACTTCTATTTTGTGACTTATCTTTTCATTACCTATAGAGTATTTTTTGAAAGACAAAGTTAGTAATTTTGAAGTCAGATTTATTGGTACTTATTTTGTGCTTTTCCTGTCCTATTTCAGAAGTCTTTTGCCAAATCGGATAGCACCAAGCTTTCCCTATGTGCAGTCTTGTGGAGATTTTGTAGTTTTAGCTCTTAAATTTAGGTCTGTGATTCATTTCTGGTTAATTTTATATATAGTGTGAGTTAAGGCTCAAGAGGTTTTTTTGCTTTGTTTTGTTTTGTATATTGACTATTCAGTTGTTCCTAGATTATTTGTTGAAAATTACTTCAGAATCTTTGTAATTTCGGTGTGGATTTATTTCCAGATTTTCTCCTTTCAAAGGTCACTTTGTCTTGTTTTTATTCCAGTACCACTGCCTCAGTTACTATAGTTTATTAGTCCTGAATCAGGTCTTTTTCCAAGTTGATTTGGCTCTTTTAGAACCTTTGCATTTCCATATAAAATTTAGAGTCAGCTTGTCAATTTCTACAAAATGCTGGGATTTTGATTGGGATTTACATTGAATCTATAGATGAATTTGGGAAGAATTGACATCTTAACTATTAAGTCCTGGTTCTTTAGCATAGTATCTCTCAACTTATTTAGGTATCTTAAATTTTTCCTGGCAATGTTTTGTTGATTTTAGTGTTCAGATTTTGTACATCTTTTGTTGAATTTGTCCTCAGATATTTTGTAGTACTTATTTTGGTTGTAAGTGGTATTTTTAAAACATTAAGTTGTGATTGTTTATTGCTAGTACAATCATGTGTTGCTTAATGGCAGGGATACATTCTGAGAAATATGTCATTTTCCTTATATGAACACCATAGAGTGTACTTACACAAACCCAGATAATAGAGCCTCCTTGTTCCAAGGCTACAAACCTGTAGAGCATGTTGCTATACTGAATTTTATAGGTAGTTATAATACAATGCTAAGAATTTGTGTATCTATAAACATATCTATACAGAAAAATTACACTAAAAATATTCTATTATAATCTTATGGGACCACCATTGTGTATGTGGCCTATCACTGACCATATGTTGTTATGTGGCACATGACTGTACAGTTGACCCTTGAATAACATGAGGGTTGGGGTACTACTCTTTACTCCTATACAGTTGAAAATCTGTTTATGACTTTAGGCTCCCTAAAATCTTAACTACTAATAAGCCTACTATTGACTGGGACCTTATCATATAAACAGTTGATTATCACATATTTTGTATATTGTATTCTTAAAATAAGTGAACTAGAGAAGAGAAAATGTTACTAAGGAAATCATAAGGTTATCTGGCATGATGGTACATTTTTAGTCAGAGCTACTCAGGAGTCAGAGGCAGGAGGATCACTTGAGCCCAGAAATTTGAGGCTGTAGTGTCCTATGATTTTATTTATAAATAGCCACTGTACTCCAGCCTATTTCTTTAAAAAAGAAGAAATTATGAGGAAGAGAATATATATACTATTAATAAGTGGAGTGGATTATAAAAAGGTCTTCATCCTCATGTCTTCACATTGAATAGGTGAGGAAGAGGAGGGGGGTCAGTTTTGTTATCTTAAGGGTAGCATAAATAGAAGAAAATTCAAGTAACCTGGGTTTTTCCGGGTCAACTGTGTATAGAAAAATACTTGATTTTTAGATAATGGCCTGTGGCCTTGTGTCCTACAACCTTGCTAAATCCACTTGTTAGTTCTAGCTAGTAGATTTTTTTACATAGTTTTCCATGTTATGAATAAAGAAAGTTTTCCTTTTCCTTCCTAATCTGTGTGCTTTTTATTTATTTTTCTTGCTTTATTGCACTGGCTAACATCTCTAGTGTAATGTTGAAGTGGTGAGAGCATACATCCTTGCCTTATTCCCAATTTGGGGAGGAAAGCATTTTATTTTAGTCTTGTACCATTAAATAAAATGTTAGCTGTAGTTTTTGTTTTTCATTTTGTGTGTTTTTTTTTTAGATGTTCTTCTTCACATTAATAAAATTCCCTTCTATTTGTAGTTTGCTGAGTTTTTTTTTAAATTGGGAATGAATGTTGAATTTTCTAACACGTTTTTCTGCATCTTTTCAGATGATCTATGATTTTTCTTTTTTAGTCTGATTAATATACTGAATAGCATTGATTGATATTCTGATCTTAAGTTAGTTTTCATTTCTTTGATGAACCATACTTTGTCATGATGCGTTATCCATTTTATATATTGTAGATTCCATTTACTAAAATTTGTTGTTTTTCAGTTATAGGTTTTATAAGAGATGTTGGTCTGTAGTTTTCTTTTTTTTTTTTTTTTTTTTTTTTGAGACAGAGCCTAAAGCTATCCCCCTGGGTAGAGTGCCATGGCATCACAGCTCATAGCAGCCTCCAACTCCTGGGCTCAAGCGAGTCTCCTGCCTCCGCCTCCCAAGTAGCTGGGACCACAGGCGCCCGCCACAACGGCCGGCCATTTTTTGGTTGCAGCCATCATTGTTGTTTGGCGGG
>CAUYQV010010676.1:0-39153 GCA_963574575.1 Galagoides demidoff | reverse complement strand
TACAAAATCAACACCCATAAGTCAGTAGCCTTTATATATACCAACAATAGTCAAGCTGAAAAAACAGTCAAGAACTCTATTCCATTCATAGTAGTGCCAAAGAAGATGAAATATCTGGGAGTTTACCTAACAAAGGACGTGAAAGATCTTTATAAAAAAGAGAACTATGAAACTCTAAGAAAAGAAATAGCTGAAAATACCAACAAATGGAAAAACATGCCCTGCTCATGGCTGGGAAAAATTAATATTTTAAAATGTCTATACTACCTAAAGCAATATATATCTTCAATGCAATCCCTATTAAAGTTCCATTATTATATTTTAAAGATCTCAAAAAAAAATACTGCATTTCAGAAAAAACCTTGAATAGCCAAGACAATATTCAGAAACAAAAACAAAGCAGGGGGGATCATGCTACCAGACATCAGAGTATATTTGAATTTTTAAAAAACGATTCCACATATAAACGACATGCAACATTTAAAAAAAAACACAAGAAAACCAGAAATATGGACACTTTGGAGTTAGTTAATTCATTGACTCAGTGATTTCATCTGGGTCTAGTTCTTCCCAGGTTTCTGTGGTAGCCCTTTTCATATGTTGGCTTTGACCATTAAGGAAATCTCCTCATTGTGACAAGATGGCTGCCGTAGTTTTAAAGCATCACATTCAGACATGGCAACATTCAGAAGAAGACGAGATCATTTCTTCCCATGAACTCTTGGAAGAGTAAGAAAAATCCTTCTCAGAAGTCTTCCAGGAGATGCCTGTCATCCCTCATTCAGCAGACTAATATCATGTGCATCTCTGTAAGCCACATGGGGAAGGGACATGGGACCCCTTAACTTAGTTACACCAATTGTAATTTACTTCTTTTCCTGAAATACTGGCCATTGAGAGGAGACATAAGTAGTACCTGCTACAATATACTAAATAGATTTTAAGTTTTGTCCAAAAAGGTAATCTATATGTTGGTTTAAAGCAGTGGCTCTCAACCTTCTCAACCATCCTAATGCTGCGACCCTTTAATACAGTTCCTCATGTTGTGGTGACCTCCAACCATAAAATTATTTTTGTTGCTATGGGGGCATCTAAAGCTTGCGGTAGGGTCAGTGAGGTAGACTTTGATGGAAGTTGAATTACTCTTTGGATAGCAGAAGTACACTGCAGTTTGAAAAGCACTGCTTTAGAAAACCTCCAAATTTACCATTAGGAAAACCCTCAACTCTCCCAATTTACCATTGGTCTGTCAGTATATTTTTCCCTTGAATTTCCAAAAATATTCTGTAGCTGGTTGCCAAACATCCCTAATTAGTATGATTAGGACAAATGATGTACAGATGTGCTAAGATTCAGTTCTGAAAATTAGTGTTTAATGCTATGAGCACATAGGTTTTTTGGTGAACTCCCAGTAGGGGTAGAGGGCAGGGTACTTTGTAAGGTTGAATTGCATGTTGCAGTTTAAAGTGTTTTTCAGAATGTTGTAGAAGGGCCACATTTAAGGGAAGGAGATGGTAGTTAGCCCTGAGCTTAAGCTCTACCACCCTCTATCCCAGCATACTGAGAGGCTGTTTACAGAACCAGCCTGATCATCCACCTGGTGAGGAAAGATCCATATACCTGAAAGAATGGAGATGGGAGGGGAAGGCTGGTGTTTTGCTGCTCAGCTGGGCATCCCATTAGGCAGGAGGCTTCCCCTTCCAGAACACAGGGTAGGGCACTTTGGAGATGGCAGTGTTGAAAGTAGAGTGGAGATGAAACAGCCTGCACACCCACCTTTGGCATGACAAGTAAGGGCGAGTTTGGTTAAAATGATGAAACAAATGAAAGGTAGCTGGCTTCTCTATTCTGCTGACAGCCCACTTCAGAGAGCCACCCACAGTGAGACACAGCCATAGACCAGATATGGTTGAGGCTGGAAGAATGTTGTATCTCCTACTTACAGGATTTGTCCAAAGCCAACCACCATGATGCCTCTCACTTGAGCCACCTTGTCCATGAGGGAATGAGCATTTGGATTTCTGCTGTCCAGCTAGTCTAGTGGCAGGGACACCCATCAGAGGGAGGATTGTAATCTTGAGGAGTAAAGCAAAGCCTATTTTCCTGTTCACCTATTCCTCAAACTGAAGGAACTGAAGGAAGAAGGGAGTCAGAACTGGATCACATACCCCACTTTCCATTCTGAAACTCTGAAGATGAGCTTTACTGGGTAGACATGAGAGAGGAGAAGATCTCTGAATCAGGTTTGAGATCCAGTAGCTCTGAATTTTAAATACCCAAGAAAGAAAAATCTAATAAATTAAACACACTGAAGAACATAAAACTGGGTACATGTGGACTCTTTTCTGCTAATTATTCTGTAAACTGCTAAGATAAATAACTCATGGATCCTATCCTCAATAAATTAGGTTGAGGTAGGGAAGAGTTGTTAGATTTCCACAGATGTGTGAAAATAGCAAGTTAGAGAAAAAGCCATGAGAGACGTGAACTGAAGTTTTAAGAATATTTGGAAAAGGAAGTGATTATATATTATTGTAGAGATAGGAGTGAGTTTCATGGAAGAGGTGAAATTTGAGCTAAGTTTAGAAGGACAAGCAAAAAATTAAACACTTAAAGCCTGGCACAGATGATGTACAGGCACAGAATTAGTCCAGAAGCAAAAGGATGCATTTGGGATCTAGTAGGAAATTATTTGGGTGGGACCTCACCACAGTAAGAGACAAAACAATATTGGGTCCGACAGTAGAGAGCTTTGGGTGTTTCTCTAGACAGAGTGGATTATAATCTGGGCAACAAGAAGACTTTGGGATTCCTAACATGGGCATTGCTATGATACAAAGTAGACCTTCTCAACTTTCACATTATGTAATATAGATATATAATGATAGTTTTTGTATGATATACTGGATAAAGAGATGACATAACTTTTGTCAGAGGCAGTCACTTTAGGAGACTCTGGTCTTTGGCCCTCAAAGCCCCAGGGCTGTAGGCATGAATATCAGGGTATACCAGTAACAAACCTAACTCACTGGTGCATAGGGTAGACCAGGCACAAGTTAACTGTTGGAATACCAAAGTGGGCAAAACATACAA
The DNA here is from genome assembly GCA_963574575.1 of Galagoides demidoff. Taxonomy (NCBI): domain Eukaryota; kingdom Metazoa; phylum Chordata; class Mammalia; order Primates; family Galagidae; genus Galagoides; species Galagoides demidoff. Next base: position 36,060 of record CAUYQV010010676.1, on the reverse strand, counting down.
TTCTCTGTTCTTACATCCTCACATGGGAAGTAGAAAATGAACACAAGAACAAATGCATACAACAGTGCCAGGTCGTGATAGATGTGAGGAAGGAGAATAAAGGAGAAGGTGTGGTACCAGGCAGCATTCCTGTCTGGGAACATGACTGCCCTGATGGTGACCGGAGCAAAGTGATGGGAGAAGCCATCTAATAACAAGGGTTTGATCTGTTGAAAGAAACACAGGAAGAACCAAGAGAGTGAAGCAGAGATTGGGAGGAGGTGAAGCTGGAGCTGTACTCAAGGTCAGAATATGTGGAGTCTGACAGCTCATGGTGAAGGGTCTATTTTAAATATAACAGAAAGGCAGTAGAGGTTTTTGAGCAGTAGAGAGACAGGAGCTGACTTACGTTTTCCAAAGATCCTTTGAGCTGCTGTGGGGAAAACAGAGTGTAATGGACGAAAGAAGCAGCAGGGGGACACCTCTGAGAGTGTCACCGGGGAAGAGAGACGAGTCAGCATCAGTTGATTTAGGAATAATGTTTTATTGTAATGAAAAGAGACTTCTGAAGTAGCTTATTTTTTTTTTTTTTTGCAAAAATTACATATATTATGAATAGGAAGATTAGCTTAAAAATATAAGTTAAATTTTTGCACAAGTCTTCTTTGGTGAGGTTATCACTTTACTTAGGAGTATGGACCCATTTTCTATCAGTTATGGTTACTACTGCAGGAGTTGTTTTTAGTACTTATCGCCCACCTGTTTGGTACCAGCTGAGGATCCTGAAGCCCAGAAAAGTCACTCTGAGGTTATACTCACAATAAGAGCTGGGATCTGATGAAAATAGCTTTTAAAAGACATAATTCTTGTAGAAACCTCCAATCAGGATAAAGGATAGAATTGGTCTGAAGATCACTCAGAAAAGCTCACTTTTATGAACATAAATGTTGTTGTGTTTTTCGGATGAAATCATTAGCGTGTCTCATGAGAGAAGCAAACCTGCAGAGCGAGCTCCCGTTTCCTGCTCCTGTCAGAAGCGAATTCACCTTTTACAGGCCTGTTCCACCTATCTGAATAGAAAGCACAAGTCCTTCAGCAGTGGGTGCTGAGCTGGATGGCATTTCCACTTTTTATTTTCTTTTGGGGGGTTCTAAAGTCATCATTCAGAAAACTTGTACTGGTTACGTGGAGCAGGTTCATCCTGACAAGGCAGAGGCGAGAGATAATTAGGAAAGGACAGGGAAAGCCAAGCAGTCTGAACGTGGCGCATCCCGAGTCCCATAACCCTTCATCACACTTCCCCTAACGCCACTCCTCAGTCTGCTCCTGTCCCAGGCTGAGTCCAACTGCCCACCCCGTAAACAGCTTCCTGATCCTTGGGGTTGCCGTCGCTTAGAGCTCTGCCCACTTTCCCTGAGTTCACCACTAACCTGTGAACTCCTGAGTGGCACCCTTCCATCCCAGAGTGCTCCTCCATGCCGAGCACATCGTAGGATCTCAATAATTACTTGATGAGCAACTGGATGATTGAAATTCACTTGTTATCCTCAGTCATAGACAAATAACTCTCTCAAAAGGTGGTTTTGATCATGTGGGCAAGAATAGATCATCTGACTCACTTAGGAATCGTGAAAATTTCCCATCCCTGGAGGTGAGTGTCTGTTATTTGGAGTCATGAATTTGAGGCCAGCTCTTGACCTTTGGTACATGCCCCGCAGGAAGCAAGTTTCTTTGGAAGGCTTAGTTCAGGCATCCTCAAACCATGGCCCGCCTAGGACATTTATCTGACCCACCAGCTGTTTTTGCCGCCGCTCCCTGTCCTGCTTAGCAGCCGACTTGTCCCAGGGCCTGCATTCCAGCCCTCCAAAGGTCTGAGGGACAGTGAACTGGCCCCCTGTTTAAAAAGTTTGACAACCCCTGGCTTAGTTAACAAACACTTTGCAAGGATGCTGAAATTATAACTTAATGATCTTTGACAAAATCCTTTTGCACAGTCTTTTTCTCTCTCTCTCTTTCTGAACACAGTTTTTAAAATTTTATCTAAAAGGTCCTGCAGTACAAAACGAAAAACTATGCATCAAACAAGGGCTGACCAGGTTACTCACGTTGGTCAAGCAATGAAATTCCACCTACCTGCAGTGTAATTTATAGCAGAATTGGTGCTATGGCTGATAACTGTCTCACTCTCTCTTTAAATCTAAGGGGTGTGCTCAGTGTATGAATCTTCATCAGTTCATCAGCACATGTTTTTCTATGTATATCATATTTTAATACAATTTAGAAATCAAAAGGTGACTATATTTACATAGTAAAATTATTGGAAAATATAAATACAAATAGCTGGTACCCATATAAAGGTGTTCAGCCTCATCTGTAACACAAATTAAAAAATAAAATAAAATGCTGCCAGGCATGGTGGCTCACTCCTGTAATCCTAGCACTGTGGGAGGCTGAGGAGGGAGAATTGCTTGAGCTCAGGAGTTCAAGACTTGCCTGAGAGAGAGAGACCCTGATCCATAAAAAAATGAAAAACCCAGCTGGGCACCAAGGCGAGTGTCTGTAATCCCAGAGTTTTCCAGAGGCTTGAGACATTGGGATGCCCACAGTCTGAGTCTGAGGCTGCAGTGAGCTATGACACCGTTGCACTCTGCTCAGGGCATAGGGTGGGACTCAATCTCAACAACAACAACAAAAATAATATCTCTGTACCTGTAGCTAAGTGGTTAGGGTGCCAGCCACATGCACCAGGGCTGGAGGGTTGGAACTTGGCCCGAGCTTGCTAACAACAGTGACAACAACAAAAAATAACTGGGCATTATAGTGGTTGCCTGTTGTCCCAGCTACTTGGGAGGTTGATGCAAGAAAATCACTTAAGCCCAAGAGTTTGAGGTTGCTGTGAGCTGTGACGCCACTGCACTCTACCGAGGGCAACATAATGAGACTCTGTCTCAAAAAAATAATAATAATAATAAATAAATTAAAATAAAATAAAATGCTGTTTCATACCCACCAGAAGTCAACAAAATGAAAGAGGGATGATATTCTGTGTTAAGGAATAGGGAAACAGATGCTCTTATTTAGAATTGATAGGAAGTTGAATTGGTACTGTCCTTTTAGAGGGCCCTTTAATAATATCTTTCAACACTTCAAATATATATATACTGTATGAATAGGAATTATATTCCGACATTTATCCTAAAGAAATACTCATGCATATGCTCAAATGTATATGTATCAATAATGGGTCTGCATAATAATGTTGTTTGTAAAAAGTAGAAACAAATCCATTGTGGATGGCAGCATCTACCATGGCCCCCAGTGGAGGCTGCCTCCTGGTGTCCACGTCCTGGTGGAATCCCCCCCTTCACTGTGAGTGGGACCTAGTGTCTAGCTTTTAACAAATAAAATATTACAAAAAAATTAATAAAATGGTACTTTGGGGATTAAGTTTCAAACAGACTGGCTTCATTTTTCACTTGTTTTCTCGTTCTTTCTTACTTTCTGCCTTGTTTTCTCTGAGGGAAGCCAGCTCTCATGCTGTGAGCCACCTTCTGGAAAGACCACATGGCAGGGAACTGGTGACTCTGGCCAACATCCAGTGATCACCTGAGATACACCAGTCATTGACTGAGTGTGCTAGGAAGTGTGTCTTCTCCTGTCCTGGAGATGCCTGCAACTCTGGTCAGCACTTTCATCATTGTCCTGGGACACCCTCAGCCAGAGCGGCCGGCTGAGCCCCAACTGAATTTCTGACCCACAGAAACTGAGATCAGAAGTGGTTTTTTGTTTTAAGCTGGTAAATTTGGGAGGAAATATGAGATACAACCTAGCCATTCTTTTTCTATAAAATCAATCCAAATGATATTTTAAAGAACTCTGTTCATGAATGGCTTTATTTATTTATTGAATTATTTATTTTTAAATAAATGTGAGGTATACAACATGATGTTTTGGTACTACGTATCTATAATGAAACAATTACTACAGGTAAGCAATTTAACATGTCCATCCCCTTCCATAGTTACTTTGTGTGTGTGTGTATGTGGTAAGAGCACCTGAAATCTACTCTAAGTGAATTTTCAATAAACAATACAACACAGTGTTATTAAGTGGAGTCTTCCTGCCAGACGTTGTAGAGATTGTGGAAATCTTTGAAAGGCAGGAAGAAAAATCTGGTTGTACTGCCAAAAGACAACAAAAATTTGTGTGTATATTTCCCTGTGAAAGAGATTAGTCCTGGAGAAAGTTTTTTGATGAGGACACACTGATTCCTTGGGAAACACAGTCCCTATACAATTGGGAGGCTGAAATGAATGGGGAAGGAGATACAGCCGTGTATTAGAGTAACAGAGTTTAAGTCCAAAAATGGGCAGAAGGAACCCATTAGACTTGGTGGCAAATCTAACATAGTGGGGGGGGGTGTGTGATTTCAGGATTAGAGACACCTGTATTTAACTATGAGTTCTTCTACTTAACTAGCTTTGATTCCTCACCTGTAAAATGAGGAGCCTAATATTGAGTGACAATGACTACCACTTGGGCTCCTTGAGTGGCGTAGCTGGAATGTACGTGATAGCACCTGCTCAGTGGCTGAGCTGCGCAGTGGCTGCTCAGATGCTGGTAGCTATGGATGAATCTTTAAAGAGTGATGACAGATAAATGACCCCTCCCCATAACTTTTTGTCTGGGGGATGGGATGGACTGTAGATACAACTGAGATGGTTGGAAATAGACAGCATGCTATGTGGACCAAGAAAAAAGAAAAGATGTAGGGAGAAGTGAGGGTGAGAAAAAGGTTAATTATTTATCTTAGTGTAGGAGATCTTTGGTGAGGACTGATTCAGACGTGGACTCAATATTGGGATCAAAAGACAAAAATACTCTTGGGGTGCAAGTGGTGCTAAAAGGTGACCCAGGCAGGTTGTAGTCAGAGGTCCTGGAGATCTCTATTACCACCATCTGAGCTTGTCACCTGGAGGGTGGTGTGGCAATTCAGACAGGCCATTTTAGCTAGGGGCTCAGATGAAGCTGAGAAAAGGGTAAAAAGAGAGAATTGGAAATATCAGACTGGTAGTTGCTGCTCTGGGAAAAACAAAGATAGATTCAGGGATGCGTGAATTGTCTCCAGAACAGTGAGGGCTGATGCAGCGGAGCTGCTGGGCGCCCTCAGGAAGAGCATGGAGAGTTCTAACTTACAAACAAGGTAACACATCAAACGGTCATGAATAACACAAAGGAAGAACAAGCAGACGGGCTTCTCCACACTGAATCACTTATGCCATTAAGTATTAAAAACGTGAAAAGTCTGGAAACCTAGAAATCAATGGAGAGGGAAAACAAAACAGAAAGAAGCATCTTTAAAGGGAGTACTGAAGTTAAATCCAAAAGAGTGATTTTTCTTTTTTCACATTTAAATATCTTTTGAAATAAGGACGTATCTTAAAATTTTAAAATTAATTAGCAGCATATTTTCTTTTCTAGTGGTGGACACAATAACAGCTGACCTTGTCATCGGGAATCTCTTAGAGTCACTGAAAGAGATATTTTTGTTTTTGTTTTTATGTATGAAAGGAAGAATGCTATGGTCAATTATAAAATGTCCATTTAGGGAACTTTAAAAAATAGAAAAAATAATATACAGAAATTTTTACTTGATAATTGAAAAATATACATTCTTTTTAAAGGACATAAGGCAAATTTATGAAAATTTTCCATATTCTGGGTTGGAAAAGAAGTGTCAGCATATAGTAAATAATATTACAAAGGATACGTTCTCTGCCAGGCGCAGTGGCTCACACCTGTAATCCCAGCACTCTTGGGGGCCGAGGTGGGCGGATTGCTTGAGTTCAGGAGTTTGAGACCAGCTTCAGTAAGAGTGAGACCTGTCTCTACCAAAAATAAAAAATGTTTGAGACCAGTCTCAGCAAGAGTGAGACCTGTCTCTACTAAAAATAAAAAACTGAGGCAAGAGGATCACTTGAGCCCTAGAGTTGCTATTAGCTATGACATCACGACACTCTACCTAGGGTAACAGAGTGATATTCTGTCTCAAAAAAAACAAAAAAAACAACAAAAAAAAAGTTTGCCGATTACAATTATGTAAAGTTAGAGATGAATTTAAAAAATATTTAAAGGGCCCCTGGGGCAGTGCCTGTGGCTCAAAGGAGTAGGGCACTGGCTCCATATGCTGGAGGTGGAGGGTTCAAACCCAGCCCTGGCCAAAAACTGCAAAAACAAAAAAAAAAGGGTCCCTGTGTGCTTGGACATGTAAAGTAATTTTTTTTATAACTGACAGGGGAAAGAAAAATAACACAAGGAAAATTAAAATATATATTTAGATGTTAAAACTAATTATAAGAGTAAAAATCAAATTACATGGATTGACGGCAAGGCAGTATTTCGAAGAAAACACATTGCCCCAAATATCACATCATAGAAGAATAAAAATTGAAATGTATTTGGCTAAGAAGCTAGAAAAAGCACAATAAACTAAGAAAACAGAAAGATGGATAAGAAATTAATGAAATTAATTTGCTAACCAGGTTTAATTAATTTGCTAACTTGCTTTGCTAACTAGAAAGTTAGAAAAATTAAAAAAAAATACCTTAGGTAATATGGAGCAAAAGTGAACCTGAAATAAGAAAGGAGGTATAGAATTAGTGCAGAGATGGGAAGAAAATCCAAACGATACCCAAATCCGTGGCATAAAATATGTAGCTGAATAACAGACTTACACATATGTAAGTGTAGGCGTGACAAATAGCAGAGGTGGCCGTGTCCATCAGTGGAGGGAGAGGGCAGTGCTCAATACGCGCTAGGGGGTCAATTGGTGATAGTCATTTAAAAACACAGGAAAACGATCTTCTCCTATGTACACAAAACTCAGTTCTAGGTAGGTTAAGGGCTTAACTTTGAAGCAAAACTTTTCAGGATTTGGAAAAAAATATAGATCAATGTCTTGAAGATTTTATATAGGAAAGTCTTTAATGACAAGAGGAAAAGATCAAGAAAAATGTTGATAAATGTAACGACATTAAAATTTTAAAAAACTTCTATGAGATGAAAGACGGCATAAAAAAGTAACAGGCCATGTTCCACCCTGGGAGAAGAGTTCTGCAATTTATATCACCAAACAAAGGCTTACACTCCCAAATAATCAAAAAGTCCTACAAATCAATAAAAGATCAACAACATAATAGAAAAATTGATTAAAGATATACAAGAAAACATGAATAACTAATAAACATATGCAAAGATGCTTAACCTTACCTAATGATCAAGGAAATGCAAATTGACATCACAGCCAGAGAACAACTTTGCAACCAGCAGATGCAAAACTCCAAGTTAATGTGAAGTTTTAATGAGGATGTGAAGTAAAAAGAACAATTTCTTTGGAGAATAACTTGGCAATCCTTAGTAAAATTAAGGGCGTATATACTTTATCTCTGAGTACTTCCACCTCTAAGTTTGCAGCGGTTCTCATCCTGTGGGTCATGACCCACAGGAACCGTTTTAAAGGGTTGGGGCATTAGGAAGGTGGAGAACCACTGGAACTTTAGAGCAATAGTTTTTTAGCCTGCACCATAATTGCTTGGAGGATTTGTTAAAACCTGGGAATGAGCCTTAGAATTTTTATTGCAAATAAGTTCCCAGGTGATGCCTGTGCTGCTGCTCTGGGGCTCCACATTGGGAACCACTGTTGGAGAGAATCAGCCTTTCGTATACCCAGGGAGACATGCTTAATATTTCATTGACCCAATTGTAACAGCAAGCAATTGGAAGCAACCTTTGTCCATTGTTAAAAAATTGCACAGATCAGTAAATTGGGAGGAACAATAGATGGCAGTTGCCATTAATAAGCCTGATTGAAATGATTTGTTGATTTATAAAGAGGAAAAATATATATGCCATGATGTAATTGTAATAGGAGTTTAAATATATGTTAATCATCTCGCATATTTGTACATATGTACATATATTTAAAGTACAAGTGAAAGTAAAAAAGTATAGTAGGAAAAATATAAGAACCTGAAAGAGATTGAGATATCAATTCTAAGACAGTGGTTACCTCTGGGCAGGGAAGACAGCAATGGAAAAAAACAAACAAACAGGAGAATCAGGGCAGCATCTGTGGCTCAGTGAGTAGGGCGCCAGCCCCATACACCAAGGGTGATAAGTTGGAACACAGCCCTGGCCAAACTGCAACAAAAAATAGCCAGGCGTTCTGGTGGGTGCCTGTAGTCCCAGCTACTTGAGAGGCTGAGGCAAGAGAATCAGCTAAGCCCAAGAGCTGGAGGTTGCTGTGAGCTGTGATGCCACAGCGCTCTAATGACAGTGATGAAGTGAGATTTAGTCTCTAAAAGAACCCCAGGAGAATCATAGGAGGAGCATTTGCTGCACTTGTGATTTATTTATTTTTGATGGAGAAAAGATCTGATGCTAAGTGGGAAAATGATAAGATTTGGTGAGTATGTGGATGTACATTATATTATTTTCTTGGTTTACGTTCTTTTGGTCTGTTTGAAGTATTTCCTAATAATATTCATTTAAACAGAGACGGAGAAATCAACTGAGCTCAGAGGCCTGATAGATCCATCACCGAGAGAATGGGAGGCTGAATGGATCTTTCAACAGACTTGATGCACACTTACCTTCATCCTAAAATGTCCAGCAAAAAAGACAAAAACAAAAATGAAATAAAACAGAACTAGGGAATGCAGAGAAATGCTAACAGTAATTACATATTTATATAATACTCTCTGTATTGGTGCTCCACTTTCATATAACATGGATAAGCTCGTTTACTCCTCCCCATAACTGACAAGTAAGCAGAAAGGAAGCGGTCATTCTCATTCAGCTATGAAGAAACTGAGTCTCCCTGAGGATAAGCATCAGGTAGCTAAATAAATGCCCGAGCTGGAGACGTCTCCTGGGTCTTCTAACACGGCTCCTTCTCCTTGCCTGTAGGCATCCTAGAGATAAAGGTTCATATTCTAGCTTGTCTGAGGATTGAAGTTCTTCCTTCAGATTCATTTTGTCTATATCTGATAGAAACTCAGGGGATGCCTTTTTTTTCTAAATTGCTTTCAGCCAGTGAGTTGTTTTGTAGACCAAAAACTCTTAGGTTTTCTAATAGGAGCTCCTGGAGGCAGCAATGAGTTGATGGGTCAAGACCGAATTTTGAACTTCATGTGGGCTGTATGAAAGTCCTTCTTTCCATCACTCACTAGCTATGTGAAGTGGACAGAGAATCTCCATCAAGGAGTCCAGTTTTCTTATCTGTAAAGTGGGGCCAGCTCACCGGCAGAGATCGCAGGGCGTGATGTATGGGCAGGGCTTGCCCAGTGCCTGGCACGTGATGACAGCCGAGTAAGTGGGTGCTATTTACTGAGAAGTGTTTACTTGTATTTCTTGAGGTGCTGGTTATTTATGAAATGTATTGTCTTTCTCTTCTACTTTCTCTCCCATGAGATCTAACTGTCAAATCAGTATCTAATGCACCAAAAGGCAAACATGCGTATCTGTATCTCCCTGGGTGGCTCCTGTCAACTCAGAATGGAGGCGAGTGGGTGCAGCAGGCGTGAGGAGAGGGAGAGACGAAGAAGAAGAAGGGAGGGAGAAGGAGGAAGAAAAAGTAATTTCTGAGATTTCTAAAATATTTGAATTTAGCAAAAAACTTGAAGAACTACAAAGGAAAAGTAACTAAACAACATGAATGCAGGATGTTTACAAATACGATCTGGGTTTAGAATATTTTTTAAAAACCAATGTAAGAAAAACCCAGCTTAGTGTATGCTTTTGTGTAATCATCTCTGTGATTTTGGTGTAATATACGTATTACTTGTAAATTTGTGACATTCTACACATAGTAAGAATTTTCTTGTTATTTATTAGTGGAATTAGGCTTGGTGTGGTGACTCAAACCTGTAATCCCAGCACTTTGGGAGGCCAAGGCAGGAGGATTGCTTGAGGCCAGGAGTTGGAGACAGCCTGGATAACATAAAAAGAACTTCATCTCTCCAAAATAATTAAAAGTTAGCTAGACATGGTGGCACATACCTGAAGTCCCAGCTACTGGGGAGGCTGAAGCAGGAAGATTTGGAGTTCACAAGTTTGAGGCTACAGTGAGCTATGATTGCATCATTGCATTCCAGTCTGGGTGACAGAGCAAGATCCTGGCTCAAATAAATAAATAAGTGAATAAGTATGTAAATACATACATACATACATAAATAAATGTTATAGGTAAGGACACTTGAGAAGGTAGATTTCTAATACTAATTCACTGAACATTTTGCTTAAAGGTTTTCCTGAACATAATAAATTTTGGAAAGAGATGTTATTGTAAGCAATGGCTAGGTTTAATTTGAAGCATCACTATCAAATAGTAACTAATAATGGGCTTTGGGTAATGATGCCATGAACTGAAGTAACTTGTTCACTAGGGGCCTTTGGAAAGGGGATTACAAGTGCACAGTGTGAGGTCGACCCCCACTCCAGGCTCCTTTTGGTTTTAGGAGATGCTTTGAGCATTATTCTGCTTTGTAGCCATTTCTAACTTAATGGACTCATGCTTCATTGCTAGTTTAAGTCTCTGGGTCACAGCTCACCCCACTTCCTCTGACTGCTGTGGTCTCTTTCTCTACTTCCATCCTTCCACTTACAGACTCCACCTCAACAGTTAAAGAACCAATCCAGGAATTTGTTGAATAAACACCAGCCCCCAACAGAACTGATGAGTCTCTATTCTAGGAATCATAATGATGATTTTATTTAATGCAATCAATTAAGTTTTTGCATTAGAGAAAGTCTTATTAAACATGTTTTAAATGCCAACCCTTATTCTGTTATATAACATAACTCATTCACTCTTCACAACAACCCTGGCAACCCTTGGAGGAAGGGACTATAATTGAAAGAGTCAAGGTATGACTTTAGATGGTCTATTACTCATCTACTTTACTCAAACTCATGAAACTCACAGTTGTCTCTCTAAATGTAGAGTTTCTGTTGTATATACTACATTTTCCAACAATGCTGTTAGTCAAAACTAAAAAAATAAAAAAGGGTATTTGGTTGCCTTTTAAAAAAATTAGCTCTTAGAGATGCACATTATATAACAACGATTTCAAGGCCGTGAGAAGTCCTACAGTAGGGAAACTGTTTTAATTTTGCTTCTCTGAGCTTTTCCCCAGGAACATCACGCACATATTCAGTCTTTTTTTCTTTCTTTCACCCTTTTCTTCTCTTGCATCCCTTTCCAACATACACTGGGTAAACACACTGGCTCACGGTTTTGCACTTATTAATCGATAGTGAAATAATTTATTTCTATGTGGATTTGTTGCATTAGACTGTGAAACTGTACCTTATTCGTTGTGAGATTTTGAGCTCCATTCACTGTGGCATGAATGTCCCATGCAGGTTTCTTGTGTGACTGTGTTCACAGACGAGTCTCAGATGTTGCTTCATCTGAGAATGGAAAACACACCAGAATAATTGACCTATTGAACCTTGATGAGTCATTGTTCATTTGTGCCTTACAAAACTGAAAACATGAAGGACAGCTGGGTAATCTTGCCCAACACCAGGATGTTGACAATTCGCGTGAGAGCTCGCCATCAAGAACGTGTCCAGATCCATTTCATAAAGATCTAGAAAGAAGTTTTTCTAAGAGGGAGGTTTTCTCTCTGTGGAGGTGAATTCTTAAGATCAGTGAATGTAGAGGCAGAAATATCCCTGGCTACAACCCTCTCAGTCAGTCATTTAATTTTACATATAAGAAAGTTGAGAGCCAGAGAGAAGTAAGTAATATCTGTCAATGGCAGAGCAGAAGGAGAATAACTTGCTGACTTTCTGGTAAAAAAAAAAAAAACTAAACTAAAAATCTGTGGAACTGCCGCTATAAAATAAATCCATAAGGATGGATGCCTCCCTTTAATGAAAGAAAGCAGAATATAACACAGATGTCTGAGAACCATGTGGCCCAGTAAAGCTTGGCTGAAAGAGCCATTGACTGGCTGGTCTCTGGGGTACCTATTGGCATCTAAATGTTCCAGGTCTTTTGGTAATTCACTAACTATGGTGCAGATCTGATGCAGTGGGAGTGACTCAAATAGTGACCAGGACAAGAAACCCCTTGAAACTCAGATAATAAGAGCCTGTGTGATGGAATTTGCTGGAAGAAGTTTCTTCAGAAATAATCTTGTTATATGAAAAGGCAATACAGTAGCCTGTACCCAAGTGGTTCTGATCAGAGAAGATATGCCTGGGAGATTTTTATTATCTATTACTCAAGGACAGCAAGTCAACCTGGAAATGCCCATTGTAAATTAAAGCCATATGTTCCAAAATATGAAATAAACATTAACAGTAGTTGAGCAGTTTTTATGTCCTGAGTACTTACCAACTTGGTGGATCTACATAGTAATTTCATCAAGCAGCTATGATTATGAATCCCATTTTCTAGATGAAGAAACTGAGGTATAGAGAATTAAGTAACCAGTCCAAAGTTCTATAGTTAATTGTTGATGGAACCAGGATGAAATAATTGCTGGGTTTCTTTCTTTCTTTTTTTTGTGTTTCCCCCAGTATAATAACTTCTTATATTATGAACCACATATTAACAGTTTAGGGTTGGATTTTTGTAAATAGTTTGACAAGTAATTTGTTCTCCATAGAAATTTGAGCAATAAAATAGCAATGTTTGTGAACGGTGAGTCAGAGAGTAACATCCATGGCGTAGTTGACAACAGGGTCAGAAAAGCAAACACGGACCTTGGAGAAATGGGAGAAGAGGAAATCTACACATCTCGCTGTACTTGTAAACCTTGCTCCTTACGGGGTGGACTAGTATTGGACCTGATTTGGATTTTCAGAATCTTTTTTTTTTTTTGGTAGTTTTTGGCTGGGGCTGGGTTTGAACCTGCCACCTCCAGCATATGGGGGCCGGCACCCTACTCTTTGAGCCACAGGCACCTTCCCTAAAGAGGAGGAAAGACAAGGGACTACATGAGCTGATGGTTCCCTATCACCCCCCATCACCCACCCTGCCTTTGAAAGAGCACCTACTATGTGCAAAGTGCACACAAGTCTTGGAGGATATGACCATTATCAATTCATCCCTCAGGAGATTTATTATCCATGTACACAGAAATACGAAAACATGATAACATCTTAAGGACTTTAAGGACGGTTCCTAAAAAAATGGATCCTTTGGCTGAAATGTGAAGAGTATGAACTTAGATTTGTAGATTGAGGGAAAAGATTTCCTGTCTACTAAGAAGAGAGAACCAGGTCCAGCAGTGAGAAAGCAATACAATGTTTCAGAAATGAAGAGCGTCCTGCTCAGAGATGGAGGTGGAGCAGCAGAGGAGGAGAGATGTCCCAGGGGTCTGTCCAAACAGAGGATAGGAAGCCACATTTACTACCACTTTGAACAAGTCTGTGAGGGAGGTTCCATGTTGAGCACTTGGTAGGTGTCCCATTAAAATGGGCTGACTGAGAAAGTGAATTGCATGACACAGAAAGGTGATCGGCCAGCATTTTGGCAGAGCCTCCCCCATCCATTTGCCTACGTCTCATAAGCACAGTTGCACAACACATCAGGCCGCATGCCTTGGCCAGAATTCCAGACATCGATATGCCGGCCTTACTCTTCGGGAGTGTCTGAAGGTGGCCCGGGCACTGGCAGTGTGCCCTTATGTAAGCCCATATCTACTGCCGTGAACTATCTTTGTTCAGTCTGTGCCGGTGCTTTTCTTATTTAAAACAACCATGCTTCAACAGTGAAGGCTACAAACCCCAGCACCTTAGATTTATCCACAAATCCATAAAAGCCTAGCAACTATACAGGAGAAGACTTTTAAGGTTCAGAAATATATATATATATATATGTGTGTGTGTGTATATATAGATTTATGTGTTTGTGTATATATCTACACTATATATACATATATATATACATATATATATAAATTGGGTTCTGAAATGGTCATTTTTTCTCTCCCTCAGCTATGCCATTATAGTGATCAGCCGAGCTTCAGCAAGGTAAATACTTTTCGAAAATAAGTGGAAATTTGCTGCAAATCAGTCCCTTTTGTGCATGGCCGCGGGAGCATGTTGAAATGTTTGGACACTAATACCCATTCATTTTCTTGGCTCCATAAATAAAAGCCGCCAGCTCTGTGGCGGCCGTGAAATGGTATTCTTCAGGGCCCAGCAGGGACCCCCATCCTTATTACCACTGCAGGGGGCAGGACAGGCCCAAAATAGCAAGACAACTAAATCAAGACATTTTCAATGTCTAACAAAATGACTGTGTTTTAGAAAGAACCAAAAGGTTGGAAAAAATTGGACAGCTTTTGTACTTAGTGTAATACCTTTGTTAAAAGAGTTCAGATGGGAAAAAGGAATCTTTTAAAAATGCATCAGCATATTTCTGAATATCATTTAAAATCTCCAAAGATCTTATGAAACCGTGAATCAGATGCACTGATGTAGTCATAAGAGGACTTCGAGCTGAAGATATATTCCATTTGGGGACCCCAGACCATGGATTATCATGTGGGTCATCAGAAGAATTGTCCTGGTCATATGATGTGTGGAGGTTTGATTCGGGAGGAGTTTCAAAAGGAGGTCAGGGAAGCTTTTGAAGGAACCTGAACAGCTATTTTGGCCTTCAAATCTTTCTCAAATTAAGATACTTTTTTTTTTTTTCTAACTAGGTTAGTAGACCTGAGCAGTCTTTAGCTATTATGATTTCTTTTATCTCAGAAAAAAATTAGTGAAAGTATTTCCAAAGAGTCAGAGAGGCATGACAATAAGCTGACGGGGAGGGATGCGTTGGAAAAAAGTCCTCAGAGGATATTTTTGGATTTTTTTTCCCCCTTTCACTGCTTCCCTGCCCTGATAGTGAAGAATAAACAATAAATTCCTTCTGTTGTCATAATATATTCCGTTAAGTTAATATTCAGTCCAATAACAATTAGTACTGATTTTTTTTTTGTGTGTGTGTGTGATGTAGCACTCCATGGCTGACATTATTATAATTAAGCATATAAATGCACCATCGTTCTGACACGAACCATTCATTTTATGAAGTACAACTCAAAAGGTTTCCTCAAAATGTAAACACTGGAAGAATCTTGCCAAATCCCTCAAAGTTAACATGCCACTCAAGTCTGAAACACAGGACCTTGAGATTTTTTTTTTTTTGAAAGTTGATAAACAAAGAGAAAACTACTTTCTCCGTCTTCCCTACCAATCTCATCTTCAGCCTTTTATGAGTCAGACTTTAATGAGAGCCATAAACATTACCTTGCCTAATAAAAATTCCAGTATTTCAGAGGCTGGCTCAGAGAATGTGAACACATCTGGTGACAACTGGAGCTAATTAATATCTTTATAGGTGTCTTCCATCCGCTGGAGTTTAAACAGAAATAGTCAGGGGTGCTTACATCAAAGCCCGAGGCAATGGAGGGCTGTTGCTTGCTTTCCAGTCTGAACTGATAACAAGTAGACCAATTTTTATAGCATTGTAAAAGCTAAGTGTGGAGATGGTTCACGCAGAGAAGCACTTTGCTCCACTGTTCTTGCCATTTTGCGCTCATGTCCCTGGTTTTGTCTGCATTAGGCTAGCCTGGCTAGTTAGCTAGACATATGGACAGGCAACAGGAGAAAAAAGAACTCTAAGAAGAAGGGGGAGACTAGCAAATAGCTACACTTAGATGTAGACAAAGCACACAGTGAACCAGACATAGCAGATCTTCTTGCAAATATCTTTAAAATCTGTCAAGCATTTGCTTGTGGCCCAGATAGGGTTTATCTAACAAGTCCAAGTGAAAATTAAAAAGCAGGATGCACTAACACCAGTGGTGCTAATATGTGTTTTGAAGCGTACCAATTGGCCTAGTGCAATGTCACAGTTCTAAGGCTAAACATGCAGGTGGTCGAGGGGCTTCTTTTTCAAAGGTTACTCTACAAAGAGCACGCCAGCCCTTCTCTGTCAATATGGGCCAGTACCCCAGGAGCTCCCGGACAATCAGAAAATAATGACATCAACCTGACCATGGTTAAGTACATAACAAGCTGAAGGTTCACGGGTTTGTAGTCTGGAACAATAAAGGAAAAATAAAGACGCTTGCTTGGCAGGCCCCAGCTGTTATTAGCCATGCTGAGAGATCAAGGAAAGGTATGATATGGACTGCCATTTCAATTGGGACCAGGTTAATCTCTCAATTGGAGGAGAAGAAAAACATCAACAGAAAAGCAGGCCTCGGAGTGAACAGAGGGGACAAATGACAATATTATTATTTGCATAATCTGCCTTTAACTCTTTACTAATAGAGACCACATATCCTTCGAATAAGCTTATTTTTCTATATAATGGTGGCCAAAGAGCCTTAACACCTCAGAGCTCAGCCAGCGAGCATACTACCTAATATTCATTTAATACATGTTGCAACACAGCTTAGTGGGAAGGGGGGAAACTCTGACCGCGTAGATTAAAAGTGACAGGAATCTCTTAAAGGAAACATCACTGGAGTTGATTCCGGCCTGGACTCCTGGCTGATTTTGTGATCTTCAGAAAGGAGCTCAATCACACTCCCCTTTAGCTTCTCTGCTTGGGCAACAGATGAGGATGAAGTAAAAGAGTGGGGAATGAAGTAAGCCTCACGATGCAAATCCTGTCTGAGACGTTTCTTTAAAAACAGAGAGCCATTTGTGTGCTCTTAAAAGAAAAGCCAAATTGCCGATTGTACTAACGTGGAGATGATTCTGTGTGAGTGAGCTTGTGCCGGGAGCGTGAGGGTGTCCACTGTCGGAGGTGGAGGGCTTGTGCAGAATGCCAGTAGGAAAGAACTCTCAGATCTGGAATTTTGCAAGAGAGTGGTAGAACTAGAATTTCAATTTTTTACTTTCTAAACAAAATAGGAGGACAAGGAACTTTGCAAATCTAAAATGTAGTAATTCACTCCCCCCGCCCCCCGAAAAAGGAAGCCAGCAAATGAAAATATCCAAGCTTGTTTCTCCTTTAGAAAAGAAACCTGTTCTCAGGTCCAAGTAGGTTCTTTGGGTTTGGGTCATTGATTCTCACCCTATTGAGGTGAGGGGCTTAACACCTCAGGTTACGAGGTGACGGGCTGAAGACAGATGAGTATATAGGGGTGACATGTGTATGTCATCACTCGTGGCCACATCTCCTCAATGAAATTGCTCTAAGCAACATTGTGAAGAATACTTTTTGCTTTTTTATTTACTTTAAAAAATTATTGACAAAACGATGGAGAAAGTACAATAAAGCCGGTAAAGGCTCACGTAATCTCAGCTTTCAACCACACCAGAGTGACTGTCTGTAGCCCAGTTCGTTTGTTTCTGTCTTTGCATTTCTCTTCTTTATAGTGTCGAGATAACGTCATACACAAATTGTGTTACGCTTTCTTTCCCCAAGAAATATTACTTTATGTCATTAGAATCTTTATAAGCATAATTTTCATGTGGCTGCATAACACTTCCTCTTCTGAGTCGAATGTTTAGATTATAGTAAATGTTTTATTTAATATGAAATAATACTCTAATAAAAGGTGCAGTTAAATCATTTTCTCTATGGCTTTCTGTCATCTGAGATGATTTTCCTCAAGTAGATTCCTGCTAGAAGAGCAGAGTAAACTTTTAAAAAGCAATAGACTTAATTAAAGAGACTTTTCACTGTAAGCGCTGTTTTTTAAAAAGATCAAATGGATATTTTTAGCTGTAGCTCCCAGAATAGAAAGGAAAGTATGGTAATACTTTAAAAACACATTTGAACAGATCTGGAATGCATTGTTGTCAGAATGGGTAAACCGGCAGAGAGAAATTAGGGTGTTCCAGAACTCTTCACCTTGTTATTAGTAATAATGCTACCTAAAATGTTAGCCTAGCCCCGTCTCTGGGTATTAATTTCCTGGCACAACTGACTGAATATTCAATGAGGCTGGTGCTGTTGGCCTCTTTTGTTACCACATGCATGGTTGAATAAGTCCCAGAAAACTTCGGGAATAGTGAGGGGTTTATACTCCATGGCTTTAACCCAAAGAATTATATGAAAGGTGCCAAAAAAGGCATGCGTAAGAAAGGAAAACTTGGAGAAAAGTTGTAATACCCCATATATACCAGTAACAAAAGATGAATTCAAGTCACATTTGAGCACCCCCTGTAATTGCAGAAGTCAAATGGGACTTGAGAATCACAAATTGAATGCACAAGTTTTTTCATTTCTTAGAATGTGTACACCTTTTTTTTTTTTTTTGCACTTTCTGTGTCTAGAGTGCATTTGGTTTTGACCTCATGGCAATAGCTGAGAAGGTCATGGACAGGGCTTCCTGTTTCTCCCCTTCAGGCTTTCCTTTGGGTTACTGGGCTTCCAGAAGGTTTCGAGTCCGGAATATCCCCAAGGGATGAAAGCTACACAAAGAGCTGAGGCCACTGCAAATTAGGTAGGTGGACTAACAGGTGACTATACTCTCATGCTAAGTTTTTATTGATAACCTAGTGCTATATTTACTAAGAAAAGTGGCACATTTGTTGAAAACGTACACTTTGGTATTCAATTTCAGTATTGTCATTTTTTTGTGAATTCTTTCTTAACAAAACCAAATTTTTTTTTTATTTGAATTTTCTGAACATTTTGAATGTCTGCCATAGCTTTGGATCTGTAAAAACTCCATGTACCGAGGTCATTTAGTTAGTAAAATTAAATCATACACTCATTAAACATATGCTAAGTTCATTCACGATGGAAGATGGTTTCAGGTCATCAGAGTTCTGGATGTGCCAAGACAGAAAGAATTGAACCCCAGGAGTCATGAGATTCAACGTGATAGGCAAGCTACTGATAAAGAGCATATCTTTCTTTGAACAAAAGAATCATGGCTCATCCCTTAGAATAGTTTCCATTACAGTTCCTGTTTTCCAATATCTAATAGTAGATTAAAATGTCACAGATTAGCTCAAATAAAAGAGTGGGGAGAAAAACTAGGAAATGAAAATCAGGAGCCCTGTGGACATGTTTTAGAGACAAAAATGCAAACCCACAAAGTTATGAGTTTGGCAAAATGAAAGATTCATTTTTAGACTATTTGCCTAAGGATTTAAGAAAGAAAAACACCCTGGAATTAAATAGTAGAAAGAGCTACCCCCCTGGGTGGCACCTGTGGCCAGAGGAGTAGGGTGCCAGCCCTATATATGGGAGGTGACAGGTTCAAACCCAGCCCAGGCCAAAAACTTGCAAACAAACAAACAAACAAACAAAAAATGAAAGATCTACCCCTAGTCAGACTCTCAGAGTCTTTAGTTATAAAGTAGGTGACTAGTTTTTCTCTTCCGACCTTGGTGAAGGTCTCATGGAAAACAAAAGTTCCACTTTCTCAAATTGTTGGCCCCAGCCTTTGTTAGAGTAGCATAACAAAGGAATTAACTATGGAATCAGTTCCTTGGGGGGATTTGAAGACCAATCTTCAGCACGGTTTAGCTGTACTCAAGGATTAGTCAATGGATGCAATCTCAAATAACTTGAGAGAAAGTTGCATTATTTCATATGTTTCTGTTTTTTTTTTTAATGTAGAATTACCATTTTCTTCCCATTAAAAGTGCCAATCACCCTGAATTAGGAAACACTTTATATTATGAAGAACATAAAATAGCTCAATTAAGTTAAAACATTCTTTCTTGGCCTTGTCTCTTGTTCACTCTCAGTGTTAATTTGTCAATATTCTTTCTATTTAAATGGGAAATCAGATAAAGTAGTTGAGATATCATTTTGTTTCCCTTCAAGTATAGTTTTAGAAATACATTAAATCCTATCTCATTTCATGCAAAACTTATCTAAAGCCACCCTTTAGCGTTGAGTGATAGGTAGACCACAGAGCATCCAGAGAAGTGTGTATAATTCCAGCTTGCAATCTGAAACGAATCCAAACCATTCTGGCCTGGAAGTTTCACAAATATGTTTTATCACCAAGTCTTTAGTACAATGCATACATTGTAAGCATCTTCTATAATTATACGTACAGTTAAAACTGCCAGCTGCTTTTAACTCTGAGTGGGCAAGAGTGGGGGTTAATATTAAATGATCCTGGCAGCTCATGTTCTTTAGGAATCACGGCTTCATTATTATTATTCCAGATGCAATCTTAAAACATTGTTGGATATGTATGTTTTCTCATCCATTTATTCTTTCTTCAGATGTTACATAGGGGAGTGCTTTTTTGTCATGTCCTGCAATGGGAAAAAAAACCAAACAAAAGTAATTAAATTATATCTTCTCAAATCCAAGACGGGATTTTCTTCATTAACTAAATGAAGAGGTGAGATCAGAGGTGAACAAAGATAAAAAGAAGTTTATGGAAGGAAATCACATATATTGAGCACATATTACATTCTAAATACTTTACATGCTTGGCCGTATAATCCTCACTACAGTATTTCCATTTGTGTTATTATCCCATTTTAGAGATGAAGAAAAGATGAAGTCACTTACAGGAGATCAAAGTTCCAGCGGCCGCAAGGAACCCATATATGTCTGCCTGGTTTCAAAGTCCTACTTACCAGGACCGTGTCACCTCTGAAGAAATTACTGTGATCCTGCTTGGATTTTAGGGAATATTAAAGCAAAACACATACAGTTTCTTCTCCGCTGATAAGATTATCAAGGCTTGAGTTTATCTTTCTAATTGGATTCACCGTGGTCTCCAATACAGCAAACACTGATTACCCTTTCAGACAACCATGCTCCCCCCGCCGCCCCCCCCGCCCCGCTTCCTTGCATTCTCATTATCTTGAACTGAGAAACTGTTCCAGCATCCTCCACAACATAAACTATGCTTTTCCTGAAAACTATTCCTAAAGATAATGTGTCCCACAAATGAAGGCCCAGTAGAATGTCTTGAGAGCCAGAGATTTTGTCCTCCTTCTCAAATCTCTCTGTAATCACCGGCAGAGTTCTATGGCTGGATGGAAGGTTAATGCAAATCGTAAGAAGGAACTGAAACGTACTTTACTGAGTCTCTTACATGGGCAGACTTCTCTCTACACACAACTTTCATGATTTTTAAAGGTACAAGTATGAAGACAAGAAAGACGCTGGATTTGTTTATTGTTTTCACTTTAAATCTTCATTTGTAATAGACTTTCTTTTCTTTTGTAAGTAAAAATTTGAAAGCTCACTCCTGCTTTTGAAAAGATCTGGAAAAGCCAAACCAAGAACACGTGAGTAGAAGACGACCGTGGTTTATCTTGGGAGCACTGCCCCTGCCAGATTCCACAGCAACCTGGGCACTGCCTCCCAGGAGCCACCTGTAGGAGCACCAGACCTTCAGCACCGAGAGGCATTTTGCCTCTATCCTTTGCAGACAAACAGCCAGCACGCATTCTGTGCCATGCTAAATCTGGTAATGGCTTTTTTGAAATACACACCTGTCCATTAAGAATGGCAACGAGACTCCCAACTCGTTTTACACAGGCTACCTCACAGCAGTGGATGTTAATGACTTTGGAGTGTTTTGTCTTTGACAATAAGCAGGAATCTTGACTATGCAATTGACTGCAACTACATAAATTGCTATTTGGAATGAATCTTAATATATACACTTGTGTATATGAATACAGCTAGCTGCACTTTCCCCATATGATCGTGGTTGTTAACATTCTACCCATTTTAAGTGAGCAAATTTGAATGAAATGGCTGCGTAATACATTCTGTGTTAACATCAGCTATTTAAAAAGCCCAAGGATTAAAAGTTAATTCCATCCTTTTAATTCAAGGGACATATAAATGGCATTATGGGTAGAGCCAACTCCTCTTTTATCCGTCCTTTCATGCTGCCTCCTTACTAATTCTTGGTTGTTCAAATGCTACCTACATAATAAAAGCCTTGAGTTAATTTACTAAGATTTTACACCAGTGCAAATGAAAGAAAGGAAAGTGCTAAACAAGGCAATTAGCACTCTGTTTAGTGCACTCCCAAAATAAATGTAGGCAATTTACAATTTGGCAAATGGCACTCTATCCAGATCCAACTCATTTATGCCTAAGGGGGTGGTACAGTTCATTAGGGGGAAAAAGTGTTTATATATATTATGCTATTGAGGCCCAACCCATTTTGTACGGCAGCAACAGATGTGACTCCTCCTGAGGTTTATTAGTGTTTCTTGCAGAAAAATGCCAAACTATTATGTTTTCAAATAAATGGTCCAAGAAGAATGCCTTTTACCATTGAGTCTTGGTAGCTGGCTTTACAAGATTTGGTGGGGGGGGGATTATAAGTATGTGCAGGAAGGGATGGTTTGCAAAACTCTCAGTGGTGGGCTGGAGCCTCTTCTGCAGCCTGAAGCAGGCATCTCTACACGCATCCCAGGTGCCCAGATCTGCTGCCAGTGTTCACTTGAAGTACTACTGACTGTTTCTTAATTGACAGGAAGGTTGCTCCAAGCCTTTCATGTTTATTCTTGTAAGCCTCTTATTAGTGCAAAAATAATAGATGTTGTTAATGCAGAATCACAACCAACATTAATATTTAAGATGCTAGAATGATAAAGGTTAAACACGTGTTTGGATTGCTTTGGAACAAAGAGCCTTACTAAAGAGTTCCGAAACAGGATGATGGACCAAACTCAAAATAATTTCACCCCACTTTGAATCTCTCATTTGCGGGAGTTAGTCTTTATCATTTCAGAGAGACAAAGTTCTTATGTGTCACTTTCAAGTATCAGTGTCATCTGGAATTCCCGTTGGAAAGAAAATGTGAAAAGTTGATGTCTAAGGAAGGGAAGTACAAGAAAATCTACCAGCCTCCCTAGGATTTCTGTTTATTTCTGAGTCTGTATAGTTCTACTCAGTGATGGGAAAAAAAAAAAAAAAAAAAAGACAAGGCAAGGTAAAAGCATTCTTTTGTGCCCTCTAGCTGTTAGACGCACAAATGGAAAATAAAATTCTCCAATGATTACATTCACCTAATCAGCTTGGGGGTAGGAGGTAACCCACAATTCCTATGAGCTAAAGTTTTCTTTTTCTTTATAAAAAGATACCTGGATAAATCAAAGTTTACGTTCTTGCATTAACAGCACTTTCGTTTTCACAAGACAAAGCAGAGTAATAATTCATGAGGGAGTCTCAGAAAATTAAGCTGAGATACCACTGCTCTCCAACAGCTAATTAATGTGACACACATATTTTGGACTATGCATTACTTGGAGTATTGATCACTGATCTTCATTCTGTTTTCTAATGGCAGTGGAGAAGAGGTTGCAATCCAGAGTGACTTTTGTTTGTTTGCTTTAGGAATAACATAATTGCTCTGACCGTTGCTGACAAAGCTAAGATGCGTGAAGTCTATGAAGATGAACGGGGTGCACACACTTTGCTCACGTGCAGTCTTCCCCTTTAGTCACTCTTTGCTTGAGAATTTTGTCTAAATCAGTCTTTCAGAAGATGTAGAATGTGTGAACTGCAGTCCCAACAGCAGTTTGGGTTACAGCCCCTTTAAGTCCAGGCTACATTTCAAATATAAATGTTGGCACCCTGCATGCCTCCCTTGCTGCTGAAGTGAAGAATATTCTGCGAAAGTAGAATAATAATAAATTGTCCAGTTTACTGCACAATTCACATACGAGGAGGGCAAGTCTTGCAACCTGGCATATGCCTGCCGCTCAGGATTTTGGAGGGAGGGGGAGAGAATAGTCTGAAATTCGTAGAAGGTAAACAACAACAATAAAAGCCCTATCCAGGTTTCCTAAGAAAATGGCTCCATTAGTGGCCTACATTTTTCTGTGTATCCTGGAGAGTATGGGGGAGGGGTGCCTGGGGTGGGGAGAGAGCTGAGCTGCTTAATGATTCAAGGAAATCTACCAGGACACTTTTTTATTTCTTTCCCCCAAGTGAAGGCACAGTTCAGAGGACTCCGTGGCAGAGTCTCACAGCCATTCCCAGCAATTCCCGGTACAGGGGAGAGTTCATCCGAGAGGGCTCCGTCTCAACAGATGTTCTAAGAGGCGCCTCCTGAGTCGCTCTGTGCGGTGGAGAAATGCAGAAATCAAGCTAAATCAAATTAGGCAGCAGAGAAAGAAAATAAAGGTCAGGTCTACCAACATCTGAGTAAACAGCCTATGCCAATATGGCCATCCACAGTCAGGAACTAATTAAGGGCTGATTGTCCTCAGTGAAACCTCAAAAATGCATGGTGGTGAATTATTAAAAACAACAAAATCATGCAAACCCCACCCCCTCACTCTGCAGTACACCAGATGAAAAGATAGGGGACCATAATATCCCGCAGAATTGTGTCTCTTGGACAGAGATAGTCCCTAAATCCCCAGCTCTCTTTGTTTTGATTACAATTTTTCTTCCTTTAAGGGAGCAGAGACTCCACTCTAAGCCTGTCTGGTGTTACAGCTTCTTTAGCTTTGTCTGCCTATCTCAGCTGGTATTTAATTGGTCAGCAATAGGAGGAAAGTCTCCTTTGAGGTAATGAATATTGACTGTTTATGTTGAAATGTCACTGTGAAAAGAAAGCCCAGCACCAAAGAGGGAGAGAACCCAGTGTGAACGTCTCAGACACAAAGGAGTCACCCGTGAAACGGAGGCATTGAAAAGCAAAGCAGCTGAAATTCAAAGAACAGATGAAACAGAAATGGCCTACATGTGTGGGAATCTTAAGCTAGCAGTTGACAGGTGAAAAAGTCATTATTTTACCTGTTATTACCAAATGTAATGGCAGTGTTTTTCCTCAAATGCCACAGAGGCCTTGACTCAGAATATAAGTGTTTTTAATTGAGAATCCATCCTCATCTTTTAATGAGTTTTTTCTTCCTTTTCTTTTCTTCTTCTTCTTCTTCTTTTTTTTTTTTTTTCTTTCACAAAGGTAGTGGATAAACCTAACAGTTACTAATTATATGGCTCTTACAAGGCAGATAAGGGAAAAGAAACCTGCAACTTTGCTGGGATGGGACTTTCTTCAAAGGGTTAGCTCCTGAATTTTTCAAACGAAACTGCTGGATCCGAAAAGTTTTGGCCGTGGCAATTATAGAATTTTAAGAGAAAAAAAGGAAAGAGAAAACACTGTCACCAGCCAAGTACAATCTGCTAATTAGTTTCGCCTGCTTGAAAATATTATCATGTAATAGCATGAGAAATTATTCTCAGCCGCGTAGCTTGGTCATTTGAGGGCGGTGGCAGGGAGCTGACAGCTGAAACAGTGTCACTTTAACCCTCTCTGCTCTGGTCAAACCCTTCTACAGTTCACTTTGGTTTTGCTAGCTTTGGCTTTTTGCATCCACAATGGATTTTATGTCACTGTGTGAATTGGATTTTCCCCTCTTGTATTTCCCTCAAATGGTGACCAGCCAGATGAGTAATTGCAGAAGAGAAAGCAAACGGAGAATTTCTGCATGATTTCAATGTGTAGCAAGTTCTCAGGGTGCCGAGTTTTTAACTTTGGGAGGACTCCCTGCATCCAGACCCTTTGGGCTTCATGACCATTTTGCAAATTAATGATAGCCTCAAGGATTGTATCTCTTGCCTTTGTATTGTGGAAAAGAAGGGAAATGAAACAATGGGATCACTATGTGACTATGGAGTCATAGTCATGGGAAAAATAAAAAGACCAGTGAATCGGGATAAACAGAACACTTGAGTTTCTGGTCTTCCTGAATAGGCAGCTGTATTCATAGGGTGGGGTTACTGTTCGCAGATTTGAACTTCATCATAATTGACACCCCCTATTGCAAATTTCTGAGGCCAGAGCTCATTGTCTTTCTCTCTGGATTCAGAAGGCAGAGAGGGCTCCCTGTTTTTATTGCTCGACCACTCAATTATGTTTTTTTTAAAAGGCCGATAAATAAAAGATGACATCTTTCGTTACACCCTGCGTCATGCTTGAACCCTAACCTGTGACACTCACCTAACTTGAACTAACAAGCTGCATGCCCCACGAAGAGTGATACTTCTTCATTAGCAAGATCCATTTCACCTTTAAAAACCCTTGGCTTCCCGTTTGCATTAAGTGAGATTGAGACGTCTTGGGTCTCTCAATGACATTTAGGAATCCTCCAAGACAAAAAAGGAAGTCATTACATCTCCAGTTCACCTGCGAAGAAGATGTCATTAAGGGAGGGAGCAAAATGAAACCCTGTCAACTTGTTAGGGCCCAAAAGGTAATTCTACCATCAAATATGGAGTGGGGGACTGATACAGAATCCTATTATTACTGACATGAAAGAACCTAGTGGTGTCAAAGGTGTCTCCTGCCAGAAAAGTTCAGGTGTTGCTAAATTCATTAATGTGTCAGTTTGAAAAGATGTGATGTCATTGCCGTTGTCTGTGGGGATGAAAACTAGAGTCTGCTTGCTCCTGTCAACACACTGTCATCTTAATTTCCTTTGCTCTGTACCTTATTTGCCATCTGTAAGGGGTTAAGGGCCACGGGGGATGGCTTCTTAAAAGGCTACTAATATTTGACATATATCACTTCAATCTGCCCTTTCATCACCATACACTACCACCAAAAAAAAAAAAAGTTGTTAAATCAACTGATAGTTTGCTTGCCAGATTTTTGCTAATGGGGGTATTAGAGAGACAGTGAATCTCCTCTGCTCTTTATTTTTATTATTTTTATTATTATGAGATAAATGTACTAACTCTTCTTTATAAGATTATGAGTTTCCATATCTCCACGATGCATTTTGATAGGAATTTGACATTTAAATCTCCAGACTTGGGTTCCTCCTTCTTCATTCATGCATCTTTTCTTTAAATTGTATTTCAATAAATACTTTTGAAAATGTAAGAGACTTTGTAAAGGGTCTCTTGATAAATGGGATCTAAATGAATGCTACGTATTTGACAAGATGAAGAATATTTATTTGGCAACTTATGGCTCAACATGTATCAGAAAGCGTTGAAGTGGTTCTAGCATAGAGGACAAAATGTTGAATAAAATAAAACATTTTGTAAATAAACCACACTTAATATTAATATATCACCAGAAGATACGACATTTATTTTTCTAAAGATATGTGTCAGAGCTGACGGTTTGGAAGACAGACCCCACTGTCATAATTTAAACTTTTAAATTACAAGTTTGAAATGTCATACTAGTTATAATCAAACTTCGGTTGTGATATGGATTACATCAAAAAAGCTAAACCACCAAATTTGTATCTTGGGTTTAAGGCAATATTTATTTGTTTGATGTTTTTCAAAGAATGAGGTTGAGTTTTTTTGCCATTTTCTTCTAGAAAATTTCAATGACTAAATGACAGTGAGGAAATGACGAATGCCCTTTCTAAGTAAACTTATGGTCTAATTGCTATTTAAAGAGCTTGAGCATTCTAAAAATTAGGTTTGCAATCATTCCTGTGTATTTCATTTGTATAGATGTGTAATTTGGGTAACACGCCATATTGTTGTTACCTTCATATGTTTGACACTAATTAGCAACATAACAATATCGTCCTTCTTTGAACAAGTTTGTAGGTCCCTAGAGCTGATACAGGTGGAATCCGGCTGGCTGAATTCATGTGTGTTCAGATTATACACCTGAACTTCTCTATTGTCCTCCTTTATTCCATCGTCCAGGTACTTGATCACTTTTGCATAAATAAGGTACTTTCTTAAAGAATAGAAAATAATTCATCTGCAAACATTAATTGTTGATTCTCATGAGACCTCGCCCTTTCCAAATCCTCCATTATTTTAATCACAAATTCAAACATTTCCCTGGGACTATCACCTGTGTTAAAATGGGACTTTCCTAGTTATGAAGTGCCATCCCCCCCCCCAAAAAAAAACTCTTTCATTTTGAAGCAATCTATTTACGTGTGAACCCAGTTTGAGTTTTTAAAACTACTATGAATCTGTGAGGGGCACTTACATGTATGGCCACATTCATGATTTCCCAACAAATCAAGTATTTTGTTATTTTAACTGTAGCCCTAGACTCAGATGTGATTTTCAGGCTGCATCCTCGATGTTCACAAGGATATTCAGTGTAGACTTTCTGTGCAGGAGACAAGGAGGTTGCAAAACTTCCCGGACAGATGCTACAGGGCAGTTGTTGTGGGAACCAGGGCACGCGGGTCCTGCCTTTATTGACACACGGAGCACTTCACCCCGCGAGCAGCACGGAGGTGGTGGGAGGGCCCCGGGACGAGTTTTCCAAGTTGATCTGGTGGTTGTATTGTTGGTCTCTGTGGATAGTACTCAGGGGCACACGCTCTGGACTTCCACTGCGGGAGAAAGAAAATCAATCTTCATGCCCCAAAGATGGAACTGCTGATGCAGAAAGTCACGGAGGCATCGGACTCTTGTAAGGAAGACTCGGAGGAGGTGGCTTCAGGCTTCCAGAGAGATCTCAGACCGCGTCAGAGCTCTCCTGAGAAGCAGGGGAGTTCAAACATACACAGAAAGGGTGTTTGTCGGCATTGGCCCCCAGATGGTGTGCTTTCTGATCAAGAAAGAGGAAAACCGGCTGAAGTTGGGAATGTTTCTGTGGATTGGAAAAATAAATATAACTAACTAAAATGCTTTATTCTTTACTGGACTGTGGCCTTTACTCTACGCAGGAAAAAATCACGCTCAGATTACAATCAATCATTGTACAAAAGGGCTGTTACCACTCTTTTGATAGGTGTCCAAGTTTGCAGATAACGCTTCTTGTCTGATGGTGATATTTGGTATTAATGTGATGTAATACCTTTCATCCTGAAGACTGCCAAGGGATTCCACAGCTAGAATCATTTTTAAAAATTCTAGATCACACCCTGTAATGTAGTCAGTAGCCGAATTGCTATTACTACTGGAGAAGGCGATGCATGTATTGAAAAGAGCCATTTTAATGAAGTGATCATTTTAAGATCAAGAAGAAAGGGCAAGAGCTTTTCATGGTCGCATTCGGTGTAAATTGACGCGGGCCTTGTTGCTGAATTCACTTGCCCGCTGAAAGCCCTACCATTGTTTTGAGAGCACCCATTTGTGACACAGAAAGATCAAGAATTGTAAGACTCGAAAAGGGTACCTAGCTGCACTGAGATGGCCTCGATTTTGATATTTAAACTTTATTTTCTTTGTTCCCATGAAACCACCCACAATCACACAATTTCACTGGTCCTAATGTAATAGAAAGCAAAGTTGTTTGTACAGTCTATGATAACAGTGAGGCTCTCTTCAATTTTTTACTGTGCTTAGGATGTGCAAAATTCCCTTACTTAGCTGGCTGCTTTGCATTAAGAAGGCTGGGTAATCAACAGAGAGAATAGAATGGTGTTTTCACACTATTTTAATAGTTTTAAGTTATGTCTGCTGCCCTAATTAGGACGGTACAAATACTATGTAAGATGTTTTCCTAATAATGCAAAGACAACATCTTTTCTTTTCCCTTCTTTTCTTTTCTTCTTCTTAAACAGGACAGGAAAATTCGTTGTGGCAGCTTTTGAAATCTCTTTTTCTCTCACTCTAGGAATGCTCCTGGCAGAGGGGCTGAGAAGAGAGCCCGGGAGGTGCTGACTTTTTTTCACGAGCCGGAAATCTGAATTCTTGGGGACAGGAAAAGAGTGATACTGGCAAGACAGTCTCTGCTTCAACCCCCTCTGTCTTCTAAACCTGACCTTCAGACTTGTCCCAGGCAGGCCATAGGCAGGAAGTGCTCTCCTGAAAGCTGGGAGGGGTAACTGGGGATCCCCCTCACCCTCATCCCAGATTTGGGGGAAACCTTTGTTGTTCACTTAATGCTGATTCATGTGATTGAATGCAAAACTCTCTACTTCAAATTCCTCAGTGGAGAACCACCACAGTGGCCATATTTTTATTCTCATTCAATGGGAAAGGATGGCCAGTTTCTCTGTTTATTTGTTCCTATAAAATACAGCCACTGGCAGAATGTCCTGGGGTGTCTTAGTAGAACAGTGGCAGAGACCCACAGTGACTCAAGTTGGGGCCCGCCCCTCAAGTGTTCATTTATTGTCAGCACTGAGCTGTGCTTCTGACATTGGCTTTGAGGAGGAAATTATGACATTTAAAAGAATCTCCCAAGCTTTATAAAAAGCATGTGAATATCTATAAATATCGATCCGGAATGAGTGCAATGAATAATTTATAATGAAATATACTTTCTTTGTCTTTCAGTTTTTAAAGCAGCTTGGTTTTTTATTTTTTCCTCTAAAAATTACGGTTAGGCAAGCATATTTTTTCCTCTATCATTTTAGAGCCATTTCTTATTTTTAGGGAAAAAAATGTGTTATTTGCAAAGGATGTTTGAAGTTGAGAGGGAAAAAAAAGCAACAACAATGCACATATTACTAAAATGGAAACATATTGTAGATGTTCTAGTTTCAGGAAAAAAAAATGTAACAGGATTTTTCAAAAGTTTACATAATGTGTTGTCATAATTTTGTTGTCTTTGGTATGCGTCCTCGTTTTGCAAAATCATTTAAACATTGCTATGTTTACTTGAACAAAAATAGGGATTTCGTTTGTTGGAACTAATGATTCCAACCCAAAATATACTCTCTTGTAATGAGAGCAAAATAAACAGGTGCACCCAGCATCACTCACAGTATGCCTGAGACGGAGGCAGCCCATTTGGAAGACGAACTAAATATTCTCAGACCTCACCAGGAGTGGGCTTTAATTGATCACAGTGGTTCTGGGTCATTTGTAAAGTGTCTATCAGAATTTTCACAAGGTGTCAAAATGTCTTCCTCTTCTTTTTTTTCTCCTTTCTCCTCACACCCCTCGACAAAGATTCATAGAAATTAATGCCTCACACTTTTCTTAGACAAGCCATTGGTTGTTAAGTATATTAGGCTTTTAACAAGCTTCCCTTGGATGGCAGTGTTTTCTTTTCTCTTCTCTCTGCCCCGTTGTGCTTGCCGTCTCAGACGCACTGAATTTTGTTGTCTCAAAATAGTGTTAGTTTGTTGTTTGACTCATGTGATGGAAGTGAAGATGAGCAAGAAGGAATTAATGATGGAGTCGGGACCTTTTTGGAGTCTTGTCCTTTTTTGAAAGGCTCTGACCTCTATGTATTTCCACGTCACATTCCAGACCTCAGAGCTCTTAGCTCATGTCGTACCTCGGGCTCACAAGAGGTGTTGCACGTACCAGTGACCTGGAAATACCGTTCGGAAGCACGTTGAATTCACTTCTGGCCCCAGATCTAGCAATTGTGCTGTGCTATTTTTTTCTGAAGTGTCCTGGTACCTGTTTGAGCAAATTTTATTTGCTCAAAAGGAAATCATACATTTCTTCTACTGAATTTGATAGAGCATAAAAATGACATGCTATGTAGATTTTTTTCGTGAAATATCCAAATAAGAATTCTATTTAGATATGTCCAAATGTATTCTGACATTAAGCTTTGGCTCTGTTTCAGAGAGACAGTATGGTGTCGTACCGGATTGTACAAGGGTTTTGGAATCATAGCAGAACTGGATTCAAATTCAGCCTCTGGGCTGCATGGCTATGAACCTGGTTAAGTGACATAACCTCCATAACACCATTTCCTCATTTGTAAAAGAATTTCACTAACCACCGTGTCTTTGACGATGTTGACAGCAATGCTGCCTGCCTCATAAAGTTCTCAAGATTGAATGAGAGAGCATATCCGACAAACTCGGCACTGAGAAACTGCTGAATGAATGTCTTCCTCTCCCTGTAGCCTCTCAAATATTCTATTTCCTCTTCAATTGAGGTATTGGGAAGCAACACCTCTCTGCGATAGGGATCTTGCTCTCAGGCCCTCAGTTCCCCTTGAGGAAGTTGCCAACCCATTAATTGATGTCCCAAGTTTCCACATGTGGTCTAGTGTCCCCGTCCAGACTCATGCCACTTTTCTCTGCCCCTGTGTTGCAGGCCACTCAATGTCCTTTTCCTTCCAAACCCCACTGTCATTTCAGTGCTTCAGCCCCTTTGTGAATTAACCCTGTTTAGGGTTAACTTCTTTTTTCTCTCTGCTCCTATGGCATTTTGCACCCATGCACACTAGATTGTCCTTTAGGTTGGGGACAAAACCTTGGCCCTCTTTGTATGGAGCCCCCCAGCACCCAGCATGTCCGCCGTCACTTTCATGATGTGTTGTATCCATCATACCTGCAGGACAGTGACCATGTAATTTACCATCTCCACTGGGACATGTGTCCAAGAAAAATGCTAGACTTGATGAGCACCCAGGCCATGAGTGAACCGGGTGATGTGTGACCAACAGGTGACACTAAGACTGAAAACAAATGAATGTTGCTATTCAGAGTTCTAACACATTTTATTTTATTTTATTTATTTATTTATTAAATCATAGCTATGTACATTAATACTATCATGGGGTACAGTGTGTTGTTTCTAAATACAGTTTGAAATACTTTCATCCAACTGGTTAACATTTTAAAACCAGTGGGTTCACCAGAGCCCAGTGGTTCTCAACCTTCCTAGTGCTGTGACCCTTTAATACCGTTCCTCATGTTGTGGTGACCTCTAATCAAAAAATCGTTTTTGTTGCTATTTTATAACTGTAATTTTGCTACTGTTATGAATCGTAATGCAAATATCTGATATGCAGGATGTATTTTCATTGTTACAAAGGGGTTGCCACGCACAAGTTGGGAACCACTGCTATATGAGGAAGATGAAAGATTTATTTTAATAAAATCTCAGAACATTACAGGGGTACACACGTTTTGGTTACATGAATTGCCTTTGTGCAGATTGAATCAAATTTATAAGTGTGTCCATCACCAAAATAGTGTCCAGTGTGCCCGTTAGGGGCGAATGAGCCCCCCCCACACACACTTTCTTAGCTTTCAAATGTGCACATGGACACTGATCAATTAGTTGCAACGTAACAGTGACGGCATGTGGTGTGTCTTTTTCCATTCTTGTAAAACTCTGCTTAGAAGAATGGTCTGCGGTTCCATCCAAGTTGGTGTGAAAGGTCTTAGTTTACGTGTTTGTTGAATGGCTTGCAGGACACATTTTATTAATCCACTCCTGTGTGGATGGGCGCTTGGATCAATTCCACATCTTTGTGATTATGGATTGTGCTACAGTAAACATTTGAGTCCACGGGTCTTTTGGATAAAATAACTTGCTTGGGCAAATACCGAATAGTGGGAATGTGGGTCTGCTTTTAGTTCTTGAGGGGTCTGCATGGACTTTCTGTGCAGGACGCATACTTTGCAGCCCCACCAGCGGTGTGTAAGTGCTCCCTTCTCTCTGCGTCCAGGCCGGCACTTTCTTGAGACTTTTCAATAAACGACATTCTAACTACAGATAGGTGATATATCTTTGTGGTTTTGATTTGCATTTCCCTAATGATGAAAAATGTTGAACATTTTTTATGTGTTTATTGGCCTTCTTTGGAAAGGCTTGTTTTGTCCAGTTTTTATGGGGTTGTTTAATTTTTTCTTGCTGATTTATTTGAATTCTTTACAGATTCTGGCTATCAGCCTTTTATTTGATTGGTGACATGCAGATGTCTGTTTTCTCGCATCTGTAGGTTGTCTAGATAGTCTGTGGATTATTCTCGTGGCTGTACAGAAGCTTTTTAACTTAATAAAGTCCTGTCTGTTAATTTTTACTGAAGCTGTGATTGACTTTGAGGTCCTTGGGAATATTTTTCCTAGGCAGACATCTTTAAGAGATTTTCCAACATGTTCTTCTAGAATTCACAGAGTTCCATGTCTTAGATTGAAGTCTGTTATCTGGTGTAAATTAATTTTGTGAGTGGTGAGAGGTGCGGATCCCATTTCAGTCTTGTACGTGTGTCTATCCAATTTTTCCAGCACCAAGTACTGAATAGGGATTCTTTTCCCCAGTGTAGGTTTTTGTCTGCTTTGTCCAAGATTAGATGTCAATATGAGGGTGGTTTTACATCTTAGTTTTGATCTGATACATAGATTTGTGTCTCTGTTTTTGTGGCAGTACCATGTAGTTTTGGTTACAATAGCCTTGTAGACTATCTTTATCAATTGTACTCCTCATAGGATCTCAGTAAATAGAATAGCTCCAGCCTCGATTCAGGAGCTCTTTAAATATATATGTACTTTTGATGAATTGAGCCCTGTGCGTTAGGTTTAATGCCAAAAAAATATAGTCATGGTTTAATAATTTAAAGTTCTCTAGAATGTTTTAAATGTCATAAAGAAAATGCTCCATAGTCTAAGGAAATATTATTAAAAAACAAGTAACATTTTGTGAAATGAGCTGTAATGGACATTCTAGTGCAAATGTCCTTGTGATAAAATGATTGTTTTTTATTTTAACTTTAAAGATGGTATTAAGGATTATAAAACACTTTTGCAAAATTATTTAATTAAAAAGAATTACTTGAAGTCTTTTATGGTCATTTTTGAGGTAGATTATAGAAATGCAAATGTAAATAATTTATCACATTCTTCTTGTAAAGAATATTTCTCTTCCAGAAAAGGATACTCTAATGAAGTAACAGAGACAAATAACTTCAGTCCTATAACTAAAGAGCAGATAAACCCAAACCAAGAGAATTATGAGGCAGGGCAGTACAATGGAAGGTTCAGTAGCCTATTTGTGAGATGCTGTCAGGGGGCCCTAACAGAGCAGGTGAGGCTTGAACTGAAACTTATGGTATTCTTTCTTCTTCTGTATTTTCTGGAATTCTTCACAATAAAAGAATGAAATATATAGATCCTTTTTGAAGTTGCTGTAAATAAGACCACAGATGCTAGAAGTCTTTCTTATCCTGAGTGAAAGTTCATCCAGAGATTTAAAACCTTTACTTAAAATTCATGGTTCCCCTAGAGACAAACATTGTAATCCTGGTCAAGGTTGTCACATTGAGCAGATTTCTACATGATTTATTTAAAGCTTCAAAAATGGCCAACAGCTGAGACTGAGTCACTTGATCAATAAAGTTACTGCTAAAATATAACAAGTGAAGGTTCAAGATGCTGACTACTTAATAAATAACTGAATATGTTTTTGACCAATTAAATTCCATCTGTCTTTCTCTGTACGGCCCTGATGGTGGCCAGGACTGTCACTGTAAGCAAATCTGTAGCCAGACTCTTTGGAAATTCTAGTGTTACCTGGTAACATACTGTCAGACTTTCTGAACGCCAATCTTCAGGAAAGTAGTATCTAGTGAATTCTCTCCACCTGTGCAAGGGAAGGAGGCACACGGTTCTTTAATTTATGAGCTGATGCTCCATGACAGTGGCTTCCTTGTTCCTCCACACCAGTCACAGGAGGGGACGACCACAGCTTCATGTTTGCCCGAGTATCATACTTGCTTACCACTGACTCATTTAGTTTTAAAACATATGTGATTTCTTTGTTTTTTATGATGAAAACAACTAAACTCTTTGAAATTATCTCTCTTCAAAGAAATGCTAGATTTCCAACAGGAAATCTAATTTTCAATATAAAAAATATACAATTAGCTTCCAGGATCTTAAGATCACTATACTCCAATGACTGTGGGAAGTCATTTGAGGGTTTTAATTGGGAAAATGATGTTCATAAGGAATCAGAACAGGTCTAATCAAGGGAAGCTGAGCCAGGATTAGGGGGTGCAGACATCTCCTTGGCATAGACAGCGATGATGATTTAGGTGAATGATTAGTCACAGGGACTGGAAGGCATGGTGAACTTCAGAAATAAATTCGAGGTAGATTCAACAAGAATTTGAAGTTATTCGAACAGGGAAAAGAGAGAAGAAGGGTTGAGAAATCAAAAAGAATTCCCTGGTAGCAGATTTAAAGGCGATTAAACTTGTCAAGGGAAAACTTGAAGAAAAATTGGTCTGGAATAAGAAGCAATGGTTTAAATTTTGTAAGTGTTGACTTCTGGGTTTCTAAGAGTCATTCACATGGGAGTTGTTAGTAGGTAGCTGTATATATGGATCTAGAGGTCAGGGGAGGATCTACGTTAAAAACAATTTAGGAAATCAATACATCTGATGCCACATAAAGCCTTGGGACATGATGAGTGGTCTAAGACCAAGCATCTCATTGGGGGGGAACACGGTCATGTAAGTGGAAAATCACAAAGAAAAATCACTGAAGTTACTGACAAGTAAAGGG
>CAUYQV010010672.1:0-13858 GCA_963574575.1 Galagoides demidoff | reverse complement strand
TTTTTCCCCTCACTGAGTGGGAGCATTCAAAAGCTTTGTCGTCAATGTCAGAGATCCTTTCTTCTGCCTGCTCCATTCTGCTACTGAGGGATTCTACTGTATTTCTCAGATCTTTGAGGGATGCAAGTTCTTGCCTCAATGAATCAAAATCTCTGGGGATTTTGTCTTGAAATCGTTGAATTCTTGAGACATCTTTTCAATAATACTTTGAAATTCTAATTCCCTTCTGTCCTCCATTCTGTTTGTCTTATTTGCTATCCAAATTCTGAATTCAATTTCTGACATCTCAGCTATTTGTTTATGTGTATGATCTTGTGCTGTATCTACCATATCATTCCTTGGGGGGAGTTGATCTATTCTGATTATTCATGTTGCCAGAGTTTTTCTGCTGATTCCACTCCATGATTGTTTTTCACTGTTGGCTAGATGGGCAGGTAAGCTGAAAATGGATTGGGAGATGCTAGGGCTGTGGTTAACCAGTCCTTTGTCAAGGGTCTGGGACTGATGGTTGCACCTTTTCCCCTATAGCTTTGCAAAGGATCCATATAGTATTACAGTCTGAGGTTGAGGAAACCTGCTTGGTGTGGTGGTATTAGGTGGGTCTGTCTTGTGATCAGCTGGTTCTTGTCTGATCCTAGTGGGTCAGTGACTCTGGTGAGGTCTTAGCTGTGGAGGGGTACAAACAATTATGACAGCCCAGCACCTGTAGACATTCCTTGGAAGAGGAAAAACAACCCTTCCCATTAGTACACAACCAAGGTATCACCCGAAAGGGGACTTGGGATATTGGCCCAGGTGAGGAGTTCCAAACCAAGATACCCAGTTAGTATGAACTCTCAAGTGGGAGAATTTGAAAGGTCTCCAGCATCTAGAAGGCAGAGGTTTACGAGCGGCTCAAATTTGGCTTGCTCCAATGCTCTTTGGAGTCAAACAGGCCCGCCCAGTAGCAGAGTTGGGCCAGGGATCTAAGTTTCTTTCTCCACTTTGCTCCTCTTTCATGCCCAGACACTGGTGACCCAACAGGGCTGAGGTCCAGCTCACTCCAATGAGCAGATGTACTGGGGGGTTGTGCCTGCAGAATCAAAGGAAGGTGAATGCCTCCACAGCCTGGCCACTACCCTGTGCTATCAGCTGGCTGGGGGAGCTGAGACCTACCAGCCTTAGGTACTCAGTAACCCTGGCGAGTGTTCCACTTGGACGCACTTTAATTCTGAGGGTAACAAGTCAGCAAATGCTTTTCTCCCTCAGCCATTGTGTCTTTGCTCCTGTCACTCTGTACTACTGGTATCCCTATAGTGTAAGTTCTGGTTTCCTCTGAGAGTCCTCAAAGTTGGGGAGGTGTCTCTCCAAAGTAAGACCCCAGTAAGATCACCTTATTGTTGCTGGATCTTTTTGGGAAGTGACCCTGTGCAGCTCCCAGGGTGACTGCCACAGCCAGGGAGTTCTGGCTGTAGGAGCAGCTCTGGGAGCACAGGCAGAGGGATCCAGCATCAGGGCTGGGGAGGCTGAACACAGTTCTGGTAGACCCTGGAACCTGGTGATTTTGGCAAGGAGAGACTCGGCTCATGCATCTGGTCATGTGGGGGTGCGGCACAGAGGCTGGGAAGGTATGGGGCTGGGTGTGAGAAGCACAGCCCAGGAAGCATGGCTCTAGCAGTGTCAGGCCAGGCATGTGGTGGGGGGTAACTGGGCATGGGGAGCTCTGATGGAGGATCGCAGCTCTGGTAGTCACCAGGGGTGCATGTGGGAGCACTACCTGGGGAGCACGGCTCTGGCAGTCACGGGCCACTGCCAGGCCAGGACGGTTTTGGACATGGGGAGCTCTGCCCAGCGAGTGTGGCTCTGGCAGTCTTGGGCTGCTTCCAGGCTGGGGGCAGAGTGCTTTCGCTGGCAGGTGTGGGGGATGCTACTCTTGAGCCTCCTCTCACAGTTACTGCAGGCAAGGGGCAAAGGGTGGACTGGAAGTTCAGAATGGCAGTGAAAACTTCAGTTCAATTTTTCTGCCTGGTGAGAGAGTATTCGGGTCTCACCGGGGTCCCTCCAGGGAAGTAGACCCCACTTCCTATAATTCTCACATTTGGGGTGACATAATAGGTCCTCAGTTCAATGATGGCCTGGAGAAAACTTACAGGAGCTCATGAAGAGAAAACAGAAAGAAAAACACAACTTTCTTGGGGGAGGGGATGAACACTTTTCCTGTATTTTGTACCTGGAGATTGCTTTCTTAAAGTTGTGGATTACCTCAGCAGAGGTGTCCTGCAGATATTCTCTCTCATCTGGGCTCCTAGTTTTCAGCTTGATTGGGTGCTTTCTGCACATCTTTCCCTCTGGACGGGAGCTTCTGTCAGAGGCTGGCTCCAGTTGGCCAACTTGCTCCTCCCCTGTGTGAGTGTCAAAAGAATTAAAATTTTACCTTGTATCTTCTCAGATCACAAGGCATTAAAGGTGGATCTCAACTCCATCACAAACTCTAAGGGATTCTTTATGTGACCCTCCCAGAATGGGGTTGACCTCATGCATGACTTTCTGATTGTCAACTCCATATGGCTCCGCTGCAGATGACAAAAAGGTCCGTTGTTGGCATACTGCTCAAATCTCAAGTCTGGGAGCCAGGGTGATAGCCTAACACAAGGAAAACTTGATGAGCAAAGATCCTTTGTTGCTGGGAGTGAGGAAGTATTGAGGTAGAATACTGTTAATTTCAAGGCTACATATGCTACCAACAGACTTCTTGCCTTTCAGGCTGCACTTCTCCTACACTGGATATACAAAGCTTGAGAAGTGCTCTAGATAGGCGCAAAGACATGACAAGTCTCAAAATATGTAGCAGTAGTTGCAATGAACAGTATGAAGGTACTCCTTGTGTGCTCAGGGAACTTACAGTGAATGGATATAGAGCCCTGGGGAATCCAGCACCTAGCAGAGTGTCTAAAAATTTGGCATTTTTCTCTGCAATGAAATCCTTCATTCTGCTTATTTCCAGTGCTGTTCATTCTATTGCCCACATTCAAGTTTCCATCTTGTATCATTTTTCCCATCAACTGAACTACGTCCTTTAATATTTCTTGTAGTAGAGGTTTGCTTATGACTTCGGTTTTTGTTCATCCCAGATTATTATTACACCTTCATTTTAGAAAGATATTTTTATTGGACATAGGACTCTACATTGGAAGTTTTTCTTTTCTTTTAGCACTTTATTCAGTTGTCTTACAGTTTGCATTATTTCTGATGAGGACTTAGAGTTATTTCTTATCTTTGTCTCTTAAATAAATGTGCCCTTTTTCTGTGGCTGGTTTTAAGATTTTTTTCTTTATCATTAGATTTTAACAATTTGATTTTGATATGCTTTGGTTTTGTGATTATCCTGTTTGGGGTCATTGAGCTCCTTGGATATATGGATTTATATTTTTATCTGCTTAGAATATTTTTAGTTATTGCTTTTTTTCCTGTATTACTCCAATTACATACGTATTAGAACTTGATATTGTCTAACAGCTTACTGAGTCTCTTCTTTTTTTAAGCTTTTAAACAATCTCTTTTGCTTTGGTTTGTGTATTTTCTCTTATGTTTTCAGATTCACTTTCTTCTGCAGTATCTAATCTACACCAGGTATGCCACTAAATTTTTTAATTTTTTTAACCTTTTGGAATTCTATTTGGTTTTTTAAAATAGTTTCCATTTCTTTCCCCCATTAAAATTTTTTTTTTCCTTTTTTAAATATAGGTTTTATGGGTACAAGTTGAATTCCATTACACCTATATATCGTATAGTGGTAAAGTCTGGGCTTTATATACTCATCAACCAAGTAGTGTACATTGTATCCCAACAGTAGTTTTTTATCACTTACCCTCCTATCCTTGTGAACCTCCAGTGTCCATTATTACCACTCTGTGTGCTCTTGTGTAGCTGTAGTTTAGCTTCCACTTATCAGTGAGGCCATACAACATTTATTTTTCTGTTTCTGAGTTTATTCACTTAGGATAATGGCCACCAATCCCAAAAGACATTTTATTCTTTCTTATCACTGAGTAGTACACCATGGTTTATATATACCACATTTTCTTTATCTACTCAACAATTTGTGCATACTTAGATTGATTCTCTGTGATTGTGAATTGTGCTACAGTAAACATACAAGTACAGGTTGACATTGATTTCTTTTTTCTGGGTAGATAGTAGTGGAATTATTGAAGGATCAAATGGTAGATGTATTTTTAGTTTTTTGAAAAATCTCCATACTAATCTCCATAGAGGTTGTACTAATTTACATTCCCACAAGCAGTATGTAAATGTTCCTTTTTACCATATCCATGCCAGCATCTATTTTTTTTATATTTTAATAACAGCCATTTTACTTGGAGTAAAAGGGCATCTTACTGTGATAATAAGTGATGTTGAGCATTTTTAAATTGTTGATTGGCCATTTATATATTTTCTTCTGGAAAATGCCTGTTCACATCATTTGCTCACTTTTTAATGGAGTTATTTTTATCTGTCAGTTATTTGAGTTCCTTGTAGAGTTTGGATATTAGCTTTATGGTAGATGCAAAGTTTGTGAATATTTTGACCCACTTTGTAGGTTCTCTGTTTCCTTACTCTTTTGGTTACTGCTTTTGCTGTGCAGAAGCATTTTAATTTAGTTAAGTCCCATTTGTCTATTTTTGTTTGTATTACTTTTGTTTTTGAAGTCTTAGTTATAAATTCTTTGCCGGGGCAGTGTCCAGAAGATTTTTTCCTAGGTTTTATTTCAATGATTTTTATTGTTTCAGGTCTTACATTTAAATCTCTAATCCATCTTGAGTTAATTTTTATACATGATGAGAGATAGATATTCAGCTTTATTCTTCGGCATGTGACTATACAGTTCTCCCAGCACCATTTATTGACTAGTGTATCCTTTCCACAATGTATATTTTTTGTCTGTTTTGCCAAAGATCAGTTGGTGTTTTGTTTTATTTCTGGATTCTCTATTCTGTTCCATTGATATATGTGTCTACTTTTGTACCAGTGCCATGCTCTTTTGGTTAACATAGCCTTGTAACAGAATTTGAAGCTAGATAATACAATACCTCCAGTTTTATACTTTTTGCTTAAGATTGGTTTCATTATTTGGGCTCTTTATGGATTGGTTCTGTATGAATTTCAGAATTTTTTTTTCTAATTGTGTGAAAAAATGACACTGGTATCTTGATAGGAATTGCACTGAATCTATAAATTACATTTAGCAGTACAGTCATTTTAACAATATTGATTCTTCCAATCCATGAATATGGGGTATTTTTTCATTCATTTGTCAATGATTTGTTGACAAGATCAACAAATCTTGTAGAGATCTTTTGCCTCCTTGATTAATTTATGCATATGTATTTTAATTTTTTTTTGAAGCTGTTGTAAGTGGGATTGAGTTATTGATTTGGTTCTCAGTTTGATCATTTTTGGTGTATAGAAATGCTATACATTGGTTTTATACCCTGAGATATTTATAAATTCATTTATCAAATCTAGCACTCTTTTGGAGGAGTCTTTAGGGTTTTCTAGGTATAAGATCATATAATCATCAGATATAATTTGGCTTCTTTTCTAATTTGGGCATCTTTTATTTCTTTCTCTTGCCTAATTGCTTCTGGCTGGGACATCCAGTACTGTGAAAAGAAGTGGTAAAAGTGGGCATCATTATTTTGTTCCATTTCTCATGGGGAAAGCTGTCAACTTTTCAGTATGATGTCATCTATGGGTTTGTCTTATATGGCTTTTATTATTTTCCTTTTTTTTCATTTATTATATTCCTTTAATGGTAAGGTTTTCTAGAGCATTTATTGTGAAGTGATGCTGGTTTTTATTAAATGCTTTTTCTGTATCTACTGAGATGATCATATGGTTTTTGCTTTAATTCTGTTTATATAGTGAGTCATATTTATTGACTTGCATATGGTGAACCATCCTTGCACCCCTGGGATGAAACCTA
The DNA here is from genome assembly GCA_963574575.1 of Galagoides demidoff. Taxonomy (NCBI): domain Eukaryota; kingdom Metazoa; phylum Chordata; class Mammalia; order Primates; family Galagidae; genus Galagoides; species Galagoides demidoff. The sequence goes on along the minus strand of CAUYQV010010672.1, from coordinate 7,893 downwards.
CTTGATTGTGATCATATTATCCTTTTAGTGTTCTGTTGGATTTAGTTTGCTAGTATTTTTTGAATATTTTTACATCAGTTTTCATCATAGATACTGGTTTGTAGTTTTATGCTTTTATTGCATCCTTTCCTGGCTTTGTATCAGGGTGATACTGGCTTTGTAGATTGTTTCAGTAGGGTTGGCACCAGTTCTTCATAGTCTGGTAGAATTCAGCTGTGAATCCATCTGGTCCTGAGCTCTTTTGTTTTTTGGGAGATTTGTTATTACTGATTAAACCTTCCTACTCACTTTTAGTCTATGTTCTCTTTCTTACAGGATCAATCTTGGAGTTGGTACATTTTCAGGAATTCATCAATTTCCTCTAAGTTTCTTAGTTTGTGATAAATATAGCAGTTGTAATGTCTCCTTCAACATTTCTGATTGTGTTTATTCAGATCTTCTGTCTCCTTTTCTTGGTTAGTCTAGGTAGTGTTTTATCAGTTTTATCTTTTGAAAGTACAGCTTTTTGTTTCATTGATCATTTGTGTTGTCTTTTGGGGCTCTATTTCATTTAGTTCTGCTCTGATCTTTGTTAATTTATTTTCTTCTGCTAACTTTGGCATTTGATTTGTGTGTGTGTGTTTTTCTAGTTCCTTGAGGTGTAATATTATGTTAGTTTTGTTTTGTTTTTGTTTGTCTTGAGACATAGTCTCAAGCTGTCACCCTGTGTAGAGTACCATAGCATCATAACTCACAGCAACCTCCAACTCTTGGGCTCAAGTGATCCTCTTGCCTCAGTTTTTCTATTTTAGTAGAGACGGGGGTCTTGCCTTTGCTCAGGCTGGTCTCGAACTCATGAACTCAAGCTATCTACCTGCCTCCACCCCCAGAGTGCTAGGATCACCGGCGTGAGCCACCGCACCCAGCCATAATGTTGAGAGTTCTTGATTTTACTCTTCATATTTTTTGAGGTAGCATAGACATTGAAATTCTCCTCTTAGCACTCCTTTTACTGTATCGGACAGGTTTAGATCTTTGCACTTTCATTTTAAAAGTTTAAATTTTTTTTTCACATATTAACTGACATGTGAGTTGTAGTTAACTTATGTTAGTTTTGAGCTTGGGGCTTCATGACACATAGATAACTCACATGTCTCTTAAACTACCTTAACCTAATAAAACACAAAAAATTGTTTTCTAATGTGGAAGTCACTGCATTAAATTTCTACTTTTAAGTCTTCGTTGACATAGTGATCATTCAGGACCATATTGTTTAATTTCCATGTTTGTATAATTTCTGAAGTTCCTCTTTGTATTGACTTCTTGCTTTATCCCACTCTAGTATGAAAAGATACTTAATATGATTTCAGTTTCTTTAAATTTTTTAAGATTTATTTTGTGGCCTAAAATTTTGTCTATCTTAGAGAATATTCATGGCTGATGAAAAAAATGTATATTCTGTAGTTGTTGATGGAATATTCTGTAAATGTCTAGTAAGTTCATTTGGTCCAACATCTGATTTAAATTCAATATTTTTGTGATTTTCTTTCTTCATTTGTCTAGTGCCATGAATGGCATATTGAAGTCCCACAGTATTGTGTTGCTATTATCGATTCCTTTATGTCTAGTAGTACTTGTTTTGTGAATCTGAATGTTCCAATGTTGAATGCATGTGTATTTAGAATTGTTATATCTTTTGCAAAGTTGATCCCTTCCCCTTATAATATAATGATCTTTTTGGTCTTTTTCCTTTTTTTAATGTTTTTTATTTAAAGTCTGTCTTATCTGATACAAGTATAGCTAGCTTTTACTCATTTTTGGTTTCCATTTGCATGGAATTTCTTTTTCCACCCCTTTATATTCAGTCTATATGTGCCTTTACAAGTAAGATGAGTTTTTTGTAAACAGAGCATATACTTGTATCATGTTTTCTTAATTCATTCTGCCACTATTTATCTTTTTTAAGTGGAGCATTTATGAGGTTGGACAATTAAGTTGGTGAACTCATCCTCGAAAAAGTGCTATACACCTCACTGCTTAATATCACTATGCTCATCTTGAAGTACTGCCTTTGCCCATCTGGTGACTATAGTGATATTTTACAGTGAGGTTTATAGCACTTTTTCTAGGATAAATTTATGAACTTAACTGTCAGACCTTTGTTTGACTGACTACAGCTCTAATGGCCATTCCAGAGTAATGGTTTGAAAATTGCTTTGAAGGGTGGACAAGCAGGTATTAGTTCATAGCTTCTCAAGGAGTGTACCTTGAAGGTGACCATAGTGATATGTAGCACTTTCTTTGTAGGATAAGTTCGAAAATGTAATTGTCCAACCTCATATTTTCCTGTAACGTTAATATTGATATGTGAAGCTTTGTTCTTGTCATATTTTTAGTTGTTTTCTACTTGTTTTATAAATTGTTTTTTTATTTTTTTGTCTTTCTGGTTTGCTGAACTTCTGTCATGTTGCCATTTAATTCCTTTCTCTTCCTCTTTTGTGTGATTTGTTTTTTAAGACCTTTGAGCTTTATGTTTTTATGATGGTGAATATTGACCTTTTGATTTCCATGTTTCAGACTCCTTTGACTGTTTCCTGTAGGGGCAATGTAGTGGTAATGTATTCTCTCAATGTTTGTCTGGGAAAAAATATTTCTCCTTCATTTATGAACCTTACTCTGATAGGATATGTTGATAAAATTATTAGCTAACTGGGCAGCACCTGTGGCTCAGTGGGTAGAGCATCAGCCCCACATACCGAGGGTGGCAGGTTGGAACCCAGCCCCAGCCAAACTGCACCAAAAAATAGCCAGGTGTTGTGGCGGGTGTCTGTAGTCCCAGCTACTCGGGAGGCTGAGGCAGGAGAATCACCTAAGCCCAGGAGTTGGAGGTTGCTGTGAGCTGTGACTCAATGGCACTCTACCAAGGGCGATAAAGTAACACTCTGTCCCTAAAAAAAAAATTCTTACCTAACAATTTTTATTCTTTTTTGCACTTAGAAAATGCTATCTCATTCCCTTCTGACCTAAAGGATTTCTGCTAAAAAACCTACTTATTGGTCTGCTGAGGTTTCCTTTGTAGGTAATTAAATGCTCTTCTCTTACTAATTTTAAAATTCATTTTCACTTCCACTTTGGCTATTTTGATTATAATATGGCATGGTGAAGTCCTTTTTTGCAGTGTATTTGCCTGGAGAGTGTTGGGCCTCCTGTATATGACTAAGTCTCTTACTAAGCATGGGAATTTTTCATTGATTATTTCCTTAAATAGGGTCTCTATGTTTTTGATCTCTCTTCTCCTCATTTTCTTTTTATTTATCTGACAGGATTATTTCAAAAGACCTGTCTTCAAGTTCTGAGAGTCTTTCTTCTGTTTGGTCTAGTCTGTTTTTGAAACTTTTGAAATGTCTTTTATATTTCCTTTGATGTATTTTTTGGCTCCAGAATTTATTTTTTGTTTTTTGCTTTTTAAGATATCAGTCTCCTTGGTAAATTTCTAATTCATATCCTGAATTGATTTCTGATTTCTTTATATTGGTTTTCAGATTTTTCTTGCATCTCATTGAGCTTTTTTAGAATCAATGAGATATGACTGCATATCACTATGGTCACCTTTGAATACTCCCTTGGGAAGCTATGGACATGGAGGATCCAGTGCAAGGATCTAGTCTACCCTTCAAAGCCCCTTTTCCAGGATGAGTTACAAACTTAATTGTCAGACTTCATATGACAACAGCTCTGATGGCCATCCCAGAAAAAGAGTTCCAAAATTGCTTTGAAACAGTTTTCCCTGTGTCCAGGCACTTCTCCTCTCAGCCAGTCTAGCCAGGCAAGTTGACCTTAACCCTCTTTACCTACTTTTGATACGTCCCATCTCTTCTCTGTTGAATCCTAGAATTCTTTTCTAGATGATCTGTTATAATGTGAGAATCTCCTTACTATTTTGGTTCCTCTACATAGAGGAACCCATTTCTATTTATGTTCATGTTATCTTTAAATTTTTAGACATTCTTATAGTAGCTGTGATAAAAGTCCTTGTCTTTTAATTTTACCATTTCTTTTATGTCTGGCTCTGCTTCTATCAACTGGTTTTGATTCATACTGTTTTCTTTTTTGCTTCTGGATTGCATTCTGAATATTCAAATATTATATTACGTATTGCCTGGGTTTTATTGTTTTCCTTTAGAAAATACTGAGTTTTTTCCTCAATGACCATTAATTGACATGTGAATCAGCCCAAACATTTGGAAGCTTATTATTAAGTTTTGTTAGGGTATATCTAGAACTGTGCAGAAATGGTGTTTTGTTTTGTACCATGTACTCTATACCATTATAGCTCACTGCAACATCCAATTCTTTGGCTCATGTGATCCTCCTGCCTCAGCCTGCTGAGTAGCTGGCACTGCAGGTGCACACCACTAAACTTGGATAATTTTTCTATTTTTTTCTATAGATGGCATCCTACTTTTTCTCAGGCTGGTCTCAAATTCCTGATCTCAAGGGAGGCTTCTTACCTTGGCCTCCCAGAGTGCTAGGGTTACTTACCTGAGCCACTGTGTCTGGCCAGTGGAAATGTTTTCTATCTGCACTTTACAATGTTGTGGCCACTACTCACATTTGGCTATTAAATATCTGAAATATGGCTAATGAAATAAAGAAACTAAATTGTTTATTTAATTTAAATTTAAGTAATGTGGCTAGTGGCTATTGAATTGTACATCACAGATCTGGAATAAACTCTCCTTACGTGCCAGTTTAGCCCTATGTCTAAGGAGTGACTCTTCTAGAGTATTTACATTGAATGCCCCAGGTGTTCAATTAGGTCTTTATGTCTGGCAATAACTTAAATGTCTCCTAGTCCAGTGCAAGTTCTCAGTGCTAGAACTCTTTCTCTGTGTATTCTGGTACTCTGCTCAATATGTCCCAGGTTTCCCAGCCTCCCTAAACAATCATCTGTAATTCTTCTGCTTACTGAGACTGCCATCCCCTGCTAGAGTACCCCCACCCCCCACAGCAGCCTACAATGTACCTCCAGACAGAAATCTGAGGTGATACAGGGTTTATCTCATTTGTTTCTTTCCTCTCAAGGATCCCAGTACCACACCACCTATTGTCCTGTATATGCAAAGTTTAATATGTTTTCATCCAATTTTCTAGTTGTTTTATGGCAGGAGGACTAGTCTGATACCAGTTACTCCATCTGAGCCTGAAACTAGCAGATTATATCTTAGTAACACATATATCTATCTCAGAGGGATGGGTAGATATTTGGTATGTTTATTTTTTAATAGGATGGAATAAACAATTGCTATTTTTAAATCTCTGTACCTTTCTCTGTTGTAGTATCAATGCCCAGTAACTAGTTCTTTCCCAATCCTTACAACAACCCACTGAAGAAGATAATATTGTTATCTGGATTTTACACAGAAAACTGAGATACAAGAAAGTTAAGTAATATTCACAGATTATACAGCTAGTAAATGGCAAACTGAGATTTGTATGTAGCTATTGTGCATCAAAGCCCAATATTCTTAACCACTATTGAGAAACTTTCAGAGGACCTTACACTTATGACTTACACCATAAGTATTTAAGTGTAAATATTTGTACATACACAGTCACATATAAACAAGATTCACTTTTAAATCAATTATAATGTCTTGCTTACATTAAAATACTGAAAAATCTGTATTCTGCATAGACCTTCAACCTTTAAGGGAATTCTAGAGGTTGCTTAAGAGAAATAAAAAGAGAGAAGATATTTCATTTGGTACGATTGTTTTATAAAAAGCACTATCACCTTGTAGTATATGTAGTCAGCTATGTTAGAAGTTAACTTTATTCCCCCTTTCAGGTAAAGAAACTGAGGCTTAAAAAAAATCAAGTGGCTTTCTTGGTGTCACACAGAAGCAACAGCAGGAGTAGTTTTAAGTAAATCATGGTACAGGCAGTCCCTGAGTTACAAACATCTGACTGATGCACAACTCATAGTTAGAATTGTAGGCTATTACAGATAGTAGGTAAATGTACCTATTCCAGTTTACTTTCAAATTCAACTGAAGAACAAACCTATAGAACCTATCTCTTTCATAATCTAGGGACTGCCTGTGCAATACGAATGATAGATAATATACCAGAGCCATTTTTTAATGTTGAAGAAAAATACTTACTATCGGAAGAAAAGCAATAAGTAAAATAAATTAAAAAAAAATACATTTATACAAAAAAAAAAAATCTAGACCCCCCCCCACCATGGTCTAGATTTAATCTTATAGAAATACTGGAACATACTGTTAATTGATAAACTTATGGAGACTTAAGGTGATATTGTTCCAAGGAATGGTAAGGAAAAATACTTTAAAGTAGCTTCTACTCCAAAATTGACTTTCTTAGATGATTTCTGTTTGTCTATGAAGTCTACAATTCCTGTATTCTCTACCTACTTTCATTTTGTGAATTCTAAATATTTATAAAACTGTATTTCTTTTCATAAATGATTTATGTTTTGTTTAGTTTTCTTGAAAGCTGTTTGCAGTGGTCTGCCTGGTAATTTTTTTTAAAAAGTCAATTCTTATGGATTAATAAACTGTGGTATATGTACACCATGGAATACTATGCAGCCCTAAAGAAAAACGGAGACTTTACCTCCTTCATGTTTACATGGATGGAACTGGAAAATGTTCTTCTTAGCAAAGTATCTCAGGAATGGAAGAAAAAGTATTCAATGTACACAGCCCTTTTATGAAACTAATCTATAGCTATCATACGAAAGATACAACTTAATTCTAGCCCAGGAATATGGGGAGGGGGTGGGGAAGGGGAGGGGAGAAGGGCGGTTGGGTGGTGGGAGGGTGACCAGAAAGATCACCTATATATCTGTCTAACAAGGGTCCAAGTGAACTTTTCTAGAACTAGAATATAAATGGTTTGATACAATGACTAAGCAAATGACATGAAATTTATGTTAACCAGCTTGATGAAAGTATTTCAAATTGTATATGAAAACAGTACAATGTACCCCATGTTTGCATTAACGTATACAGCTATCAATTAATTAAAACGAAAGTAAAAGACAAATATAGACTCAGGGTGAAGGGATGGTCATTTATATTCCAGATTAATGGAAAGCAGAAAAAAGCAGGTGTTGCAATTTTATTCACAGATACAATAGGTTTTAAACTAGTGAAGGTAACCAAATGGCCACTTTATATTTGTTAAGAGCAGTAATCAATACGATGAGATCTCAATTATCAATATCTATGCACCCAACCAGAATGCACCTCAATTTATAAGAGACTCTAACTGTCATGAGTAACTTGATCTCCCCCAGCTCCATCTTAGTTGGAGATTTTAACACTCCTTTGGCAGTGTTAGATATATCCTCCAATAAGAAGCTTAGCAAAGAAATCTTAGATTTAAATTAGTTATTCAAATTCTGGACTTATCAGACATCTACAGAACATTTCATTCTAACAAAACTGAATATACATTTTTCTCATCAGTACATAGAACATACCGCAAAATCAATCACATCTTAGGCCACAAATCTAACCTCAGCAAATTTAAAAGGATAGAAATTATTCCATGCATCTTCTCGAACCATCATGGAATAAGAGTTGAACTCAGCAACAACAGGAATCTACAGACTCGTACAAAAACATGGAATTTAAATAACCTTATGCTGAATGATAGATGGGTCAGAGATGAGATCAAGAAGGAAATTAACAAATTTTTAGAACAAAATTATAATGAAGATACGAGTTATCGGAACATCTGGGATACTGCAAAGGCAGTCATAAGAGGGAAATTTATAGCTATGCACGCCTTCTTCAAGATAATGGAAAGAGAGGAATTTAGCAACTTAATGGGACATCTCAAGCAGCTGGAAAAGGAAGAACATTCCAATCCCAAATCCAG
>CAUYQV010010665.1:0-33396 GCA_963574575.1 Galagoides demidoff | reverse complement strand
AAATTATATATTGCTTTAGGTAGTATAGACATTTTAACAATGTTAATTTTTCCCAGCCATGAGCATGGTATGTTTTTCCATTTGTTAACATTTTCAGCTATTTCTTTTCTTAGAGTTTCATAGTTCTCTTTATAGAGATCTTTTGTGCCCTTTGTTAGATAAACTCCCAAATATTTCATCCTCTTTGGCACTACTGTGAACGGAATAGAGTTCTTGACTATTTTTTCAGCTTGACTGTTGTTGGTATATATAAAGGCTGCCAACTTATGGGTGTTGATTTTGTAACCTGAGACACTGCTGTATTCCTTGATCACTTCTAAGAGTTTTTTTGTAGAGTCCCTGGTGTTTTCCAGGTATACCATCATGTCATCTGTGAAGAGTGAAAGTTTAATCTCTTCTGATCCTATGTGAATACCCTTGATTGCTTTTTCTTCCTTAATTGCAATGGCTAAAACTTCCATTACAATGTTAAAGAGCAATGGGGACAATGGGCAACCTTGCCTGGTTCCTGATCTGAGTGAAAATAATTTCTATTTAATTCCATTCAATATGATATTGGCTGTGCGTTTACTATAGATGGCCTCTATCAATTTGAGAAAAGTCCTTTCTATGCCAATTCTCTTAAGTGTTCTAATCATGAATGGATGCTGGATATTATCAAAAGCTTTTAGTGCATCAATTGAGAGGAACATATGGTCTTTGTTTTTTAATTTGTTTATGTGGTGAATTACATTTATAGATTTACATATGTTGATCTATCCTTGAGCTCCTGGGATAAAAGCCACTTGGTCATGGTGTATAATTTGTTTGATGTGTTGCTGGTTTCTGTTTGTTAGAATCTTATTGAATATTTTTGCATCAATATTCCTTAGTGATATTGGTCTATAATTTTCTTTTCTTGTTGGGTGTTTTCCTGGTTTTGGGATCAGGGTTATGTTTGCTTCATAGAATGTGTTGGGTAGTATTCCGTCTTTTTCTATATTTTGGAAAAGGTTGAGTAATATAGGTATTAGTTCCTCTTTAAAGGTTTGGTGGAATTCTGACATGAAGCTATCTGGTCCTGGGCTTTTCTTTTTAGGGAGATTTTATATAATTGCTGCTATTTCAGAGCTTGATATAAGCCTATACAACATTTACACTTGGTTCTGACTAAGTCTTGGAAGGTGGCGTGCTTCCAAGTATTGATTGATTTCTTTCAGATTTTCATGTTTCTGAGAGTAAAGTTTCTTGTAATATTCATGAAGGAGTTCTTGAATTTCTGAGGGGTCTGTTGTAATTTCATCTTTACCATTTCTGATTGATGAAATTAGAGATTTTACTCTTTTTTTCTTAGTTAGGTTGGCCAAGGGCTTATGTATTTTATTGATCTTTTCAAAAAACCAACTTTTTGATTTGTTAATCTGTTGTATAATCCTTTTGTTTTCAATTTCATTTAATTCTGCTCTAATTTTGATTATTTCTTTTCTTCTGCTGGGTTTAAGATTGGAGTGTTCTTCCTTTTCCAGTTACTTGAGCTGTCCCATTAAGTTGTTAACTTCCTCTCTTTCAGTTTTCTTGAGGAAGGCTTGCAGTGCAATATATTTCCCTCTTAGGATGGCCTTTGCAGTATCCCAGAGGTTCTGATAACTTGTCTCTTCATTATTGTTTAGGTCCAAAAATTTGTAATTTCCTTCTTGATCTCATCTCTGACCCAACTATCATTGAGCATAAGGTTATTTAGCTTCCACGTTTTTGTTTGAGTCTGCAGATTCCTGTTGTTACTGAGTACAACTTTTATGCCATGGTGGTCTGAGAAGATTCAAGGGATAATTTCCATTCTTTTAAATTTGCTGAGGTTGGATTTATGACCTAAGATACGGTCTATTTTGGAGTATGTTCCATGGGCTGATGAATAAAATGTGTATTCAGTTTTATTAGGGTGAAATGTTCTATAGATATCCGTTAAATCCAAATGCTGAATGGTTAAGTTTAAATCCAAGATTTCTTTGCTAAGCTTCTTGTTGGAGGATCTGTCCAGCACTGCCAAAGGAATATTAAAATCTCCAACTATAATGGAGCTGGAAGTAATTAGGTTGCTCATGTCTGTTAGAGTATCTCTTATAAATTGAAGTGCATTCTGGTTGGGTGCATAAATATTGATAATTGAAATCTCATCATATTGACTTTTACCCTTAACTAATATAAAGTAACCATCTTTATCCTTGCTCACTTTTGTTGGTTTAAAGAATATTGTATCTTTGAATAAAATTGCAACACCTGCTTTTTTCTGCTTTCCATTGGCCTGGAATATAGATAACCATCCCTTCACTCTGAGTCAATGCTTGTCTTTCAAAGTAAGATGAGATTCTTGTATGCAGCAGATATCTGGCCTGCGTTTTTGTATCCAGTCAGCCAGCCTGTGCCTCTTTAGAGGGCAACTTAAGCCATTCACATTGATTGAGAATATTGATAAACCTGGTATACTTTTGGGTATCAAATTGTTTGAAAGTCCAGTGGACATCTTTAGTCCTTTCATCACTGTGGAAATTAGAATTTGATTAAAATTTTCTGGGTGAGTTTATTTATGTGGTGGAGGATTGCACTGACCATTATGGAGGATAGGTCTGAGAATATCCTGAAGGGCTGTTTAAGTTATGGTAAATTTCTTCAACATGTGAATGTCATTAAAGTATTTGATTTCTCCATCATAAATGAAACTCAGTTTAGCTGGATACAGGATTCTGAGTCGAAAGTTATTTTGTTTTAAGAGATTAAAAGTCAATGACCACCCTCTTCTAACTTGAAAGGTTTCAGCAGGGAGATCTTCAGCCATTCTAATATTCTTCCCCTTGTAGGTTAGGGTTTTCCTGTATCTAGCTACTTTTAGAATTTTCTCTTTCGTGTTAACTTTGGTGAAGTTGATTATGATATGCCTGGGGGATGTCTTGTTCAGGTTGAGTTATGCTGGGGTTCTAAAGCTGTCTGCTATCTGAATTTCAGAATCTCTTGGCATGTCTGGAAAGTTCTCTTTCATAATTTCATGAAGAAGCACCTCTGTGTTTTGTGAAGCAACTTCGTCACCTTCAGGGATTCCTATAAGGCAAATATTAGTTTTCTTCGAATTATCCTGGAGCTCTCCGAGCAAATGGTCTGTTTTTATTCTCCATTTGTCTTGATCTTTGAGAGTCTGGTCACGTTCAGAATCTTTCTCTTCAGTGTCAGAGATCCTTTCTTCTGCCTGGTCCACTCTCTGAACAAGAGATTCAATTGTATTTTTCAGATCTTTAAGGGCTGAAACCTCTTGCTTCAGTATGTCATAGTCTTTGATCATTTTATCTTTGAAATCATTAAGTTCTTGAGATAGCTTTTGAATAATTTAAAATTCTAGATCCCTCCTTTCCTCCAATCTGTTGATCTTATTTGCTATCCAGATTCTGAACTAGATTTCTGACATCTCAGCCATCTGTTTATGGAAGGGGTCTTCAATTGCATCTGCCCCATCCTTCCTTGGGGGGGGGGTTGATCTACTCTGGTTTTTCTGGTTACCAGAGTTTTTCTGCTGATTCCACCCCATGCTGAATTTGCACTTTTTGAAGACCGTTCCTAAAACTGTTCTGCCAGTGACTTCTTCTGGTTATCTAGATAGACAGGACGTGTCTGCCTAGAAAAGCCTCAGGAATGTAAAGCTTTTGTTCCTGCTGCTGCAGCTGCTGCTCTTTGCCTTGTGGTATCACTGCTCCAGTGTGGTTCCCTCTCAACTGACCTCATCATTCTCAGACTCAGCCTGTAATGCCAGAGCACCCCGGGGGAGCAGGGGAGCAACCTACAAGAATGCGCTGGCTGGATCAGTCCTCAGTGGGTGCCACTGGGGAGCCCCCAAGGAGCAGAGACAGCAACAGGCAGGCAGCCTCATGGGGGGCATGCTGGCTGGGTGGATCAGTCTTCAGTGTGGCCACCAGGGAGCCCCTGGGATGCAGGGGGCAACCAGCAGGCAGCTGGGAGTGCAGAGCGCTGGCTAGTGGGAACAGTCCTGGGCACATTCAGGTGTCCAGCTCCTGGAAAGCAAAGATCGCTGCCCCAGCAGGGAAGTGGGCACGGGATGCGCTGGCTCGTGGGATTCAGTCTTGGGTGCATGGCGGTGGCAGTGGCCCCCGCAGAGCAGGGACTGTGGACCGGGCAGGCAGGTGTGCACAGGAAATAGTGGCCTGCAGGATTCAGTCCTGGGCACCCGGAGATGGCAGTGGTGGTGGTGGCCCCTGAGGGCAGGGAAGCCCCGGCCCACAGAATTCAGTCCTGGGCATGCGGTGGCAGTGGTGGTGGCAGTCCCTGGGGAGCAGGGACTGCTGATCAGGCAGGCTTGTGGCTATGGGAAGCACCAGCCTGTGGGATTCAGTCCTGGGCACGCTGCAGTGGCGGTGGCCTCCCAGAAACAGACTGCTGACAGGGCAGGCAGGTGGGCGCAGGAAGCACAGGCCCTGGGGGCTTCAGTCCTGGGTGCATGGCCACGGCAGCAGCCCACAGGGAGCAGGGGACCTCAGACTGGGCAAACAGGCAAGCGTGGGCAGCGCTGGCCCATGGGATTCAGTACTGGGCGTGTGGCGGCAGCAGGCCCTTGGTGAAGCAGAGACTGCCACTTGGTGCAGAGCACACTGCCTGGTAGAATCAGTCCCCACAGAACACGCAGTTCAAGCAGTTCTCCCCGTGCAGGACTGGGACAGGGGGTTGGTCCCGCAAGGGTGGGGGGATGCTGCTTTTGAGTGTCCTCTCACTGTCTCTGCAGGCAAAGGGGGAAGGGTGGACTGGAAACTCAAAATGGCACTGCAAATACCAGTTCCACTTTTCTGCCTGGGGGAGGGTGTTTGGGTTCTCAGCAGGGTCCCTCCGGGGGAGTAGAACCCACTGTCAGTAGCTCTCACTCGTGGAGTGAGATATTAGGTCCTCAGTTTATCAATTACCTGCAGGAGACTCAGAGGAGCGGTTGAAGAGAAGACAAAGGAAAAGCACCAGTTTTCTTGCAGAAGGGGATGGACACTTTTCCTTTGGGGTATATTATGTACCTGTAGATTGCTTTCTAGGAGTCCTCGCTTGCCTCAGCAGAGGTGTCCTGCCAGTATCACTCTTCTCTCTCAACTGGGCTCCCAATCTTCAACTTTGTTGGGTGTTTTCTGGACTTCATTCTTCCCTCTGGATGGGAGCTTCTGTCAGAGGCTGGTACCGTAGGTCATCTTGCCCCTCCTCCGATTCATTTTATTGATGACCAAGAAAAAGATGGAGGAAAGAGAGCTCAGTGATTCAGTCCATAAAGTCCAGCCTCCTAGAACAAGAGCTGATTAGAGGAGGCAAATAAGAAATTTGGAGATAGCACAAATAGAAATGTCCAGTCCCCTCAAAAAAAGACCTACTTCTAGGAGCGGGAGATAAAAAGAAGTTGATCAATGGATATAAACAACATACAATTTGAAAGGCTGCATACCTTGTAATGTTTGATAACAGAGTAGGGTTACTATAGTTATCAACAATGTAATTTATATTTAAAAAGTAGCTAGAAGAGAGAACTTTGAATATTCCTGGTACATAGAAATGATACATATTCAAGGTAATGGATATCCCAAGTACTCCAACTTGATTATTACACTTTCTCTGCATATAACAAAATATCACATGTACCACATAAATACATAAAATATTATGTATCAACAAACCCCAACTCTTTCTAAGCTCCAAATAATTTATAATTGCCCATTTCATTTATTCTCTATTCTCAAATCTATTATCTTCAAAATGGAATTAATTTTTAGAGCTCCATTCAAAACTTATTTTCCCTTTTTTCCTAGCTAAATGAAGTCATCACCCAACTTTATGCTCAACACTGGAATGTAACTTTCATACTTGACTTTCTTCTTTGTAACACAACCATCCTTCAGGCAAGATGGCCTGGAAACTGTGCCTTTAAAATGTTTTTAAAACCCTTCTCTTCTTTTTAAAAACCCTCACTGTCACAGTGTTAGTTTAGGGACTTATCATCTTCTCCATGGTTTATTATAAAATAGATTCCTATCTGATCCTACTGCCACCATGTTTGCCCTCATCCATTTTGTCCTTTATACTGCTATGCTCAAATTCAACTTCTCTTCATTGAGGAATATTGTCTTTTACTAGGACTACTTCTATCGCCTACTAATTTGTCCTTTCCTCCCAATATTGCTCCTCTCAAATCAGTCAACATTATATTATAACTGGGTCATGCTTTTCATCTGAACATTATATAAAAGTCAGACTCCTTAACTTGGCATTAATGAAATTTTATAATCTATCACCAACTTACCTTTATAGCATCCTTCCCATCACTCCTTCACATTAGTCTTATGCTCTAAACCAAAATATTTATAGCTTCACATCTATGGTATTTTTTTACAAGCATTTATTGATTGCTTATAATATTCGAGATACTGAACTAGATGCTGTGCATAAAAAGATGAACAAGTTCATGCCCCCAGTAACCCCCTTTAATCATAGTATTTCTGCTCTCTGTAATATATTTCCCTTTTGTCATTCTAGGAAACTCTGTTTATCCATCTAGACTGAGCTTAAACATAAAAGAAGACTTTCCTGATTATACCATTTAGAGATAATCAGTTTCTCTTCAGTCTTCCCTAATACCGTGTGCATATTTTTATTATAAGACTTATTACCCAGCTATTTTTATTTACTTTTATGTCTTGTTCTCTGACTAGAGTATGAGTTATATTAGCATATTTTGCAAGTCTTTGTACCATTAGTGACTAACAGCAATCTCAATAAATGTTACGTGAAAGAATGAATGTTGACATCAGTGAATTGGAGTAAGGCAGCTAAGGTGAGAGAAGAAGAAAGCAGAGAAGAGAGGAGGGGGGGGAAACAAGAAAAAATTCTCTACAACACTCATTTTGAATCTGCCTTGGGGCCATAATGTTGTCAAGCATCTTTGTTTTGTAATGTCCAAATACTTCACACTGAGTAGTTATCTTTATAATAAGTTTCATTTCAAGGGCTATGTTTTGTGGCTATGTTTTAATTAACTGAAAGTGATTCTGCATGTCAAGAATTAGAAAGCCTACAAGGTGACCTCATTATAGTCAATGAAAGAGGTCAAGTACAGCACTGCTCTCATGTGCAGTCTTACCTAAAAGCAGCCCAAGCTATAAATCATATCTACCAACACTGATTTGTAGTAAATATCTCATTCAGTACTATTACATGGAGTGTCTGTGTAAATGTCTTATTCAGAAAGAAATGTAACTCCTGAAATTAACCAGAAAGTACTTCATTCCCACATACGTTATTTAAGTTGTTTCTTTGACATGAATTAGCCTGGGACTCTCCATTCTGTTTTGCTAATTCTTTCAATAATCTATGTCTTTCTTTCCTATTTATGTGATCTATATTATACTTTTTAGAAATGTAAATGCAACTCTAAACATTCTTGCATTTAAGCAGAGGTCAAATGTGTTTTAGCCTCTATTTCTATTTTAATTATATTTAGGAAATTACTACTATTGAAAATTATAGTAAGAGAGAAAATAAGGTCTTTGGGGGTAATGGAAAAAGTACTATATGTGATCTAGGTTCCAAAATTTACTTTGTTAGTTAACAAAATATGTTGGTCTTAGGCTATGTCACTTTTAATTTGAACTCCAATTTTCTCTTCTGGAAAACTATAAGCTTGACTAGATCAGAGGTGGCAAACTAGAATATTATAGTTTCAATACCATATCAGGTGAATTTTATTAAAAATATTTTGGTCTGTGTAGCATTAAGAAATGAATTTGAAAGATTCAAGTACACATGCAATCTCAGATTTACTTAAGTAACCCCCTGCCATTCAACCACTAAGTTCAACATATGAAAAGCACACCCAAATATGAAGAATAAAGGCTTTGAGAACTAAGGTTTTATATAAACACTGCCAAAGACCCAGATCAAACCCTGGTCTGGAAGCTACCCTCAATCGTTCTGTTATTATAGATCAATCCCAGTTCACATCTGTCACATACTTGCAGGTATGTGAGAAATGAATTTGTAATCTTTAAGATGAATGACCACTAAAGTCTCCACACATTTGAAAATTTTGTACATTTTTCAGAGAGCTTTAAATATTTCTAGGAAAATGAACATTTAGCCACTTGTCTCTAGGAAAGTCTGTCACTACTGTGTGTTGTTTACACGGGCTTACTAAAGAAATTTTACTACAGTCTTTGATTTGTGGCTTAGCTATATGACATCTTCTGGAATAGTAGTTTTTTTTTTCTATTTCCTAAAAAGAGGATCTAGTACAATTATATTTTATATTAGTGAACATAGAATTTGTATTTTGGACTAGGACCTCTTATGGTGCACAGCACATGGTTAATGATATTTTGAATGAATAAATCTGAAACAAGATATATAGTAGACCCTAAAGTTATTGATAAGCAAAACTTAGTTATAATTTAGGAGGATCTTAAATAAAGAAATAACTATTTATGTAACTTTTTCAAGTTCAAAGATATAGGATATTTAAGTAGTTAAATTTTTAAAAAGTTGTAAAAGGATCACCCAATTGGAAATTTAAAAAAGTCTTTTAATAAATCAATGTAGATCTCTATATAATTACATATTTCCAATTGTCTTTTCTAAATTTTACCAATATCAGTCCTTCAACTTTATTTTTTCTTTTGGAGTAAATTAAATAAACTATCTTCAGGAGACACTAGCAATTTCTCAAAGACAGAGATTGAAGGCTGCCTTTTACTTCATCCCATCTCTCATATATCGGCCAATTATTACTGTTCATAGAGTGTAGTTTCAAGGATTTGTTTTCTTTATCTGTGAACTTAAAACTTTTTAAATTAAAATTTATGAATTGTGAGGCAGTGCCTATGGCTTAAAGGAGTGGTGCGCCGGCCCTATATGCTGGAGGTGGTAGGTTCAGACCCAGCCCCAGTGAAAAACTGCAAAAAAAAAAAAATTATGAATTGTGGAGAGGGGGGTTAAGGTGGCTGATTAGAGGCAAATTTTGTGAGGAAACTCCCATCCAGAAGGAGAAAAACTGGACTGAAGTGAAGACAAAGTTGTTGAAATTGTGTGGTTGACCACAAGGAGAGGAAATCAAGATGCTGGCATCTCCACTGACACAAACTGCAAGGATGAAAACAAGAGGGAGGAAGGAAGAAAACAGAGGACAGGTATGGAGTGGACCACACTGAGGGAACCTGGTGTCAAGTGTAAGGGTAAGGAAAACCCCTCTTGACCTGATGGGCTATCGATGGACTCTCCATGAACAGCAAACACAGGATCTCTCATCTCAAGGAAGAGAGCCATGAAGTCCTAGTTTTCCCGCCCCTGGGAATTTCTACCTCTCAGTTCCCATGCTGCTTGGCAGAACAGTGATCAAACACCCACAACCCATCCTCCTTTTCTTTGTTTGGTCCAACATACTGTCTCCTGCAGAGGCCAGCTTCCAAACTCCAGGGCAACTGGGAGTGCTAGCCAGGACCAGACAGCCTGATGGAACTGCCCCACTCCCAGACATTAGAAAGGTGAAGAAGCTTTGGAACCCAATAGCCTCCAAAGCAACTGATCACAAAAGCAAGGGTTACAGAGGGCACTTTCTCTGTCAACATAACCAGCCGGATCATTGGCTGGCCACAGGAGGAAAGGGAGACAAGCCTGAACCCCCCTGACAGGAGGAGATTGTGGCTTGGCTGCACCGACCCTAGTAATCCAGGGTCCCATCTGGGTCTCCCTCCTGCCAGACATGAACTCCCCCTGCCACTTGGAGTAGCTCTGTCTAGTGTTTGTGCCCGGCAGGCTCCTCTTGGGTATTCAGACCCTCTTTCCCCTCCTGCAGACATGGAGAGAGACAAGATTAGCCTTGGGTAACCCCATCTGTGGAAGATCCAGGAACTGGACCTCAGGCAACAGACCTCCATCACATCATGGATAAAGGCTGCCGTGTTTCAACTCTATTGCAGTTAGGACTATGGCACATGGGGTGGGAACCTGGACTGGAAGAGCTCTATGATCTATAGATTCCCCTGCTCCAGCTGTGGGTGGGACCTGCTGTGGTTTGAATCTGTTACAGCTGGAACACTGGCAGAAAATTGTGGCTCTTTTAAAGTGGTGGAGGGTAGGACTGATATTCAGGGAGGAACAGTTTGACTTCCGGAAAGGGAACCATCCCTGGCCTAACAATACCTGGAAGTCTGGCTACCAGCCCTACCCCACTCAACTTGGACAACCAAGGCTGGCCAGTAGGGATTATCACATGCTGCAGCCCCAAAAGGGGGCTTCAGGACGCTATGTGTAGGAAAGGCCAAGGTATAACTTGTAGCATATTTGTTTGCCCTTTAATTGTTGCTTACTTGAGTTCTCTGGAAAGTCTGGTTATTAGCCCTTTGTCAGATTTGTAACATGCAAATAACTTCTTTCATCCTCAAGGTTGTCTGTTTTATTTGCTTTTTACTTAATCAGGTCCAGTTTAATCATTTTTGTTGTTGCTGAAGAGATAACATCTTGGCATATGTTCCTGAGTTGTTTTTCATAAACTTCCACCAGGTAGAAAATGAAGCTAAAAGGGAGAATTGAGAAACTGAACTCTGACTGCTATTCTTTGTTCTAAGTTATCCCCTGAGGGACCTGTCACACCCATCTTAACATTCCTTTCTGCTAATCTAAGAGTCTCTGAATTTACCTAGCATTCCCTCCACTTCAGGATATCATACATTTTGGGGTCAGGCCAAAGTATATCCAAAGTATAGCCTTCATGTACTTCATTGGTTTATAGTTTTGCCTGTAACTTCTGCTTTCCTGATATATAACCCTGAGTTTACAATCCCTGTCTCATAAACCACTGGGGAGTTCATATCTTAAGTATTAGCTTCCTGTTCTCTCAGCATGGTACTATGCAATAAAGATGCCTCTTTCTCCAAAGGCAACCTGGCCTTGCTATACCAGGTAAGAAGATTTAAATTTGATTTAGTAATAAACTATAAAATACCTTTATTTACCACTTAAAAATAAAAATGTAGGACACAATAAGTAAGTCTACTATATTACATTGATTTCATTGAAAATCTTGACAAAATATCGTTGAACATAAGGGATATCTTTACCTTCACCTTTTGAAGTTGTGTTGAAAAATCAACTGATAAAAAGCAGATTAACTGGGAAAAAGACATTCAAATTTTTTAATGTGCACAAGGTGGGGGAGGAAAACTACAAGGCAATTACTCCAACTATTCAATGTTAAATAGCATCCAGAGTTTATAGAAACAATGGGACCTTAGAGAATATTCCACAACAGGCTGTGATGGTAAATAAAATTATAGTGGGAAGATAGGTTATGGGAAAGAGAGGAGGGAAAACCTGGTCTTATTATATAGGTGAAAAATCATGGGCAGCAGCCTTCAAGGAGAATAGATAGTAATTGCTTCTTTTATTTCCTTAAAGGTGTCAGACTCTAAGTTAATCTTTTCTAGATCAGACATGGAAAAGCCCTCAGAGAAAGCCTGGCTCTCTCAATGCAGATTTTTCCTATAGACGCAAATTCTTACATTTCCAGCCCTTCTCAATAGACATTTTGAACTATGTCAAGAAAATATATTTTGTTATAAAAATTTTAATTTCCTTCACCACAAAAAAAAAGTATTTCAAAACTAAAAACTAAACTATAGGCAAATTGCAGGAAAGACTCAAAACTTGAAAAAAAAGTCAATATGGTGGAGATCTTTCCTTCCTTCCTTCTTTCCCTTTTTTTTTTTTTTTGTTAGATTCCTGATTGAACTCCAAGGCAAGCCAAACCTGTACTCTTTTAAAAGGCTATCATTCAGTTGTAAGGGCCAGACCAGCTCCATTTTGTCATTTAGCATAAGCTCTGTTAAACCACAGGGCCACTCCCTGCTGCCTCCCCCACACCTGCTTGCACAGCCATGAAGCCGCTGATTGAGACACCTTAGGCAGACAGCTGCCATAATAGGTAATAAGTAGCAGTTCCCTTGAACAGCTCCCATAATAGGTAATAGGTTTCTACTGAAATTCAGGTATTCTCCTTTAACTACCTAATTAGGCTATACCACCTCTAGCCCCAGTTAAGAAATCCCTCACCCCTCACCTGTACCAATCCAAATCCTCCTTTACTAGTGAAATCATCAACCACCAATGCAAATCCTCCTTTACTAATGAAATCACCAACCACCAATCAAGAGTGTACTCGTATCTGACCCTACCCTTCTTGCTTTCTGTACCCCATAAAAACTTCCTCCACCCCGGGATCGAGGCTCTTCCTCGGTGTGTACACCAGGAGAGTCCAGGCTCGGGTTTGGCTTGGGCCTGAATAAAACTCACCTTGTGCTTTTACATCGGAGTGTGTCTCAGACTGTTTGCTGGGACCATTTGGGGGAATTTTTTCGGGCACAACACAGTGTGATATAAATATCCTTTCTCTTTCACTTTCTCTTTTTTCCTCTAAGACCTGCCTTAAGACAAGTCCATCTGAGGCACAATTGACTTTCTCTAGGAGAGAAAGCCCATCTTTCTCTTTTTCTTAAGTTGATCACATTTTAACATTGGTAAAGTGGGACACCATTGAGGGGGGCAGGGCCGGGCCTGACAACAATGCAAACTTTGATAAGCAGTTCTCAATAATCAGTTCTCAACAATTATTTGTTATTATTAAAGTTTAACAATATAAAATTAACAAAAATAATATAAAATGTATATCCTGGCGAAATAGCCACATGGCAGCTGAAAACCGTATATTGCCTTCCTGTTCTCCCGTGTTCCCTAGCTTGTCATGCATTCTTTCCAAAAATCAGGGCTTTTTTAAAATGCCGTAGGATGCAGGGCAAATTGTTAAAAATCGGGACTGTCCCACCAAAAGCGAGAAGTCTGGTCACCTTACTGGGGGGGGGGGGTACTTGTTTGTTCCAGACAGTTGGCTCCTTCTGAGCTAATCCTCCCTGCCTAGAAGCAAGGGAGGGAGCCAGTCTCCTTCTCATACCTTGCCCAGGAGGGGAGTAAGGAGTTTACATTAACCTTTTCATTTCCAAATGAAGTTACAGTAACCTCTTCATTCCCAAATGGAGTTACATTAACCTCTTCATTCCCAAATGGAATTACATTAACCTTTTCAGCAGCGGAAAAACCATATATTCCCATCCCATTCTCCTGCTATTCCCTAGCTTGTCATACATTCTTTCCAAAAATTGAGACTTTTTTAAAATGCCGCAGGACATGGGACAAATTGTTCAAAAGTGGGATGTCTGGTCACCTTACTCTTTCTGAATAGAGGAGGCCGAACAAGGGGTCCCTGTTATGCAGAGTGCAAAGGTATCTCAATAATTTGTGTGTTACTCTTTTCTCTTACCACTTGACTCCCAAGTGCAGCCCAAGTCTTAAGGACCTACACATTATTGTGGGAAGATAAAACTTTGGGAGAACTCCATCTTTCTGACCAGAAGAATGAGAAAATGGAACCCTGCTAGCTGTAGCATGTTAATAGAACTAAGAGTAAAAAGGAGATTGCTGGTTCTGAGTATGTACCAACATAATTTCTTGGTTCACTCTGAAGCTGTGCATGCATGAAATATATATAGAAAAGAAAACATGGAAAATACATTTGCAAACTAAGCTGCAATATAAAAATCACCCAATGTCCAGACCAAATTCTAAGTGACTTATGCAAGAGACACACACAAACATTATTCAAAAGTCTTTGAAAATGAACTGGGATTGGAACTGCTTCACACAGAAGGCCAGAAGAACATGGAGTCTGAAACTAACCAGGTTAATTACCTGCTAAGACAGCAATAATAAAAACAGCAACCAAAACAACAAAAACAAATCAGCATTATTCAGAGGATTTTTAAAGGAACCAAAATCTTATATTATTCAATATTTAATTCCAGGATATAGTGCAAAATTGATCAACATACCAGGAAAACAAAAAAGACTGACAAAATCACAAATGAAAATCTGTAGATAGATGTCAGCTATGAGATAAAACAGAGTTAAGGCATTGTCTAACAAAGACCTTAAAGCTCTTGTTATTATTAAAGATTAATGCTCTCAAAATAAATGTATAAAGAAATTCATAACAAAGGAATATGAATTGTATAAACAAAAATAAATAGAAATTTTCAATTTAAAAATGCAATATTTGAAATAAAAAATATACTAAATGAGCTCAGTAACAGAATAGAGATGAGAAAGGAAAGAGTGAACTTGAAATTAGATTGCAATAGAAATCATCCAAACTAAAGAGCTGAGAAAAAAAAAATGGAAAAATTTACCAGAACATAAGACCTCTAGAATGGCATAAAAATATTTAATACTTGTGCCAAGAAGAGATTAGCACAGACAAAACCACATGAAATACTAGCATTTGAAAAACTAATGATAAAACTTTCGAGATTTAGTAAAATATGTAAATTAACATATTCATGAAGCTCTGTGAACCACAAACTAGAAAAACTCAAAATAATGCTCAGACATACCATAAACTGCTGAACACCAAAGATAAAGAAAAAATATTGTTCCCTACACATAAGGGAACTGTTAACAATTGGAATACTTGTATATTTCTTATGAGACATCATAAAGGCTGGAATAACTTTAAAGGGCTGAAAGAAAAGAACTATCAGTGTAGAATTGTATAACCACAGAAAATAACCTTCAGGAATGAAGGCAAAATAAAGGCATTTTTAGATGAAAGAAAACTAAGAAATATCATCACTAATAGACTTACTGCAAAGGAATTCCAAAGGATATTCTTCAGTCTGAAAGGAAACAATACCAGAAGTAAACTTTATTTTTCTTTTACTAATTAATTAATTTTTTTTTACTGTTTGGGATTCATTGAGGGTACAAAGAATTAGGTTACACTGATTATATTTGTTAGGTAAAGTCCCTCTTATAATGGTGTCCCACCCCCCAAAGTTGTGCCATACATCATGACTCCCTATCCTCCTCCCTCCTCCCCTCTCCTCGCTATCTCATTCCCCTATCTCCCACAAAGTCTCAAAGCTGGAGATGCTGACGTGGATGTGGAGAGAAGGGAATGCTTTCACATTGCTGGTGGGACTGCAAACTAATATAACCCTTTTGGAAGGAAATATGGAGAATCCTCAAAGAACTCAACTTAGACCTCCCATTTGATCCTGCAATGTGATTACTGGGCATCTACCCAGAAAGAAGAAAAAAAATCATTTTATCATAAGGACATTTGCACTAGACTGTTTATTGTATGAGTAACATAAGAATTAAGAGAAGTGAAGCAGACATGATAAATATCCAGATTTCTCTTCTTAAGATCTTTGATGTAAGACATATTACTGTTGAATGAAAATTATGACACTTTCTGAGGGATATTTTAATATATATAGATGTAGTACATATGACAACTATAACAAAAAGTGAAACAGGCTTGGCACCTGTGGCTCAAATGGCTAAGGCACCAGCCACATACACCTAAGGTGGCAGGTTCAAATCCAGCCCAGGCCCGCCAAACAACAATGATGGCTGCAACCAAAAAAATAGCCGGGCGTTGTGGCAGGCGCCTGTGGTCCCAGCTACTTGGGAGGCAGAGGCAGGAGACTTGCTTGAGCCCAGGAGTTGGAGATTGCTGTGAGTGATACCACAGCACTCTACCCAGGGGGACAGCTTGAGGCTCCATCTCAAAAAAAAAAAAAAAGTGAAACAAATAAGTAGCTCTAGATGGTCATAACACACTTTACTTACTTTAGACTCTGGGAATGTATATTAAATCTATAGTGCAACCACAAAAAATTCAAGATATAGTGCATAAAAGCTGATAGATAAAATAAAAAGGAATGAGTTATTAACATACATCAAAATAAAAAAATCAAGACATTGTGGTTTTAGTGAATCACTGGACACAGGTCAATGTCACAAAATAGAAAGCCCGGACGTAGACACATCTGACCCCTTACTACAATAGGTAACCTATAGATTTTTGCTAAATATATAAAGCAACTCAATAGAGAGAGGATAGTCTTTTCACCCAAATGCAAAATTAAAAACAAGAACCAGAGCTGGGCACAGTGGCTCACATCTATAATCCTAGCACTTGGGAGGCTGAGGTGGGTAGATTGCCTGAGCTCACAGGTTCAAGACCAGCCTGAGTCAGAGCAAGACTCCTTCTCTAAAAAATAGCTAGGCGTTGGGACGGGCACTTGTAGTCCCAGCTACTTGGGAGGCTGAGGCAAGAGGATCACTTGAACCCAAGAGTTTAAGGTTGCTGTGACCTAAGACGCCACGGCACTCTACCAAGGGTGACCAAGTGAGACTCTGTCTCAAAAACAAACAAACAAACACCAAGAACCAGATCTATACTTCATCTTTTATACAAAAATTCACTCATCATGAACAATCGACCAAGAGGTAAAACAAAGTTATAAGACTTTGATGGCATTCAGATTATGCCATTCCAAAAGATGCTACTTTGGCTAATTGATGATTTTCAATTAAAGGTACTTGAAAAACAGTGCAAAAATGGCACTCTGACTCTTCTACTTTGTAAGCAGGAGATAAAGCTCCCATGTGAGTGGTACCCATCTGTGCTCTCCATCTAACAGGAAAAAGAAACACATCCTTATCATCCATAATGGGGAGCTGAGGCCAAAGAAATCTGGACAAACAAATTTTGTTAAAATAATCCTTATCTTTCTAACTAATTTTCCACAATAACTGCCCTAGCTTAAGCCCCTTTGTCTGTTTACATTTTCGTAATTTATGATTCTTTGTATAAGGTTTTTGCCCTGACTGCACTTTTTCATCTCTTGATGGGGGGTAAGAGCTCCTATACACATAGAAACATTATGTAATAACATTTTTATGCATTTTTCCTATTAAAATGTCTTAATTAAGTGTAATTTTTAGGCCTAACTAGAGACCCTAAGAGGGTAAAAGAGAAATGTTACCTCCCCTACAACTCTTAGAATAGAAGGAGAAAATCTCTTTGTTGAGTTAGAAAAATATTTCTTAGATGTGACATTAAATATGCTATAAAGAGAATATTAAAAAAATCTATAAACATGGGGGTGGTGCCTGTGGCTCAAGGGAGTAGGGAGCCAGCCCCATATGCCAGAGGTAGTGGGTTCAAACCCAGCCCCAGCCAAAAACTGCAAAAATAAAAATAATAATGTTTGAGGGCCAACACTAGCCCAATCTTCCAACTTTATAAAAAAAATCTATAAACAGGGAAAAAAAGCATTTTTTATCCTAATATTTAAAGAACACTCAAAGCTCAATAATAGAAAATGGCTGACCAGAGATATAGCATGTCATTCTGTCCCAGATGAAGAGCAGAGGGTTGGACTGCGAAGAGTGGAGAACAGTCATGGTTCAGATGGGGACCACAAGGAGACTCAGCAGAGAAGTCCAGGGACCCCACTGAGAGGATGGCAGAGCAGACGATAGAGAAGAGAAACTGGCAGTGTGGACCAAATCCAGGGAGTCCCCAGAGACCCATGAAAGGGTAAGGGGGCTTCTCTCCTCTACCTGGGTGCCTCCAGCTAGCAGTGGGATACAGGCTTATTATCCTGTGGAGGAGTGTCAAAAGAAAACAGAGACCCAGCAATTCATGCCTCTGAACACCCACTCATCTGCACTTCCTCCATTCCTGGCATCACAGAAAAATAATTTTGGCTCAAACAAGCTTGTAGCCACAGCCCCTCATGCAATAAAGCAATCATGAAAGTGCTCTGTACTGAGAGTCCCATGATGGCATTTTGTAGGAGGGCCTGCTGGTAGCTTGGACAGATGAGCAGGACCCAGTGATGCCCCGACATTAGATTGGTGCAGAGACCATGGCCCTACAACCCCCATAATAACTGCTAGCAGGCTCTGAGCTAAGAAATCTGCTTCTCAGCAACAGGAGCATGTTCCCAGTTGAGCCTGTGAGATACAAGCATTTGGTGGGATCACCCTCTGTTGGCTCAGAAAGCAGGCCAAGCCTGGTGCCTCCCCCACCACCACAAGGGTGGGGCAGGGAGACATAGGGTAGATGTCATGGTTCCAGGCTTGAGTGGTACACAAACCCTTATGGCCATATCAAATGGGAGGGTATGGTGGGGCACAGAGGAGCCAGTGTCTGTGACTATGCCCTATCCCCAACCACCATATTGTAGAAGGCTGGGGCAATCAGGCTAAATTTGCTTAGCCTCTGGTTCTCATGGCAACAGAATGCCTTGGTACTGTGGGCTGAACCAGAACAGTGGCTCTTCCCAGCACTCACTGCAATAGAGCATGCAGCTTGATCCAAGAAATTTGTGAGCTGCTGCTGCTGCCTCATTGGGAGAGTGCCTCTGGTGGAGACCTCTGCAGATGGAGAGGCATACCTTCCTTACACTGGGGTCTAGTGGTTGAACAGGGGTATACAATTGGAGATCCCCCTACCTGAATGAATCATGAAGAGAGGCACATCAGTGGGTCAGACAACTCAAACTGTAGAGTAGCTTCAGACCTAGTCTTGGGTGGAGAGAAAATGCATGTGGACTGATCATAGTACTGTGGAATTCCAGGGAGCAAATAGGGCAGGTGAACACCCCACCCCCCAGAGAAATTGTGTAGTGAGTGAACAAAGACTGAAAAAACCTGGCTTGGGGCCTTCACAATCACGAGTTTAGGTCTATCCATTCCAGAGCAGTTCTCCTGGCTTAGAGAGATTGCTGTGAACTCCATCTCAGGCACTCCCCATAGCAACCAAATAATAACCTCTAAGTCTTTCTGAGGTTAAATAAAACCTCTTAGGCTCTAGCAACTCAGTCATGCTCAGTCTTGCTTCTCCTCCCACTTCAGAGGGAGCATAAAGCATGCAACTCCCTGAGATCTTACAAGTTCTTTCCTAAAGCTTCTGGGGTACTAGAACTTACCATGAGCACAAAAGAATTCATTGGCATCTGACTATACCATGCGGAAAAACAAGCTGATTACTAAATAGAGTCTTCTTCTTCTTCTTCTCCTTCTCCTTCTTCTTCTTTTTTTGTAGAGACAACGCCCAGCTTTTTTTTGTTGTTGCAGTTCAGCCAGGGACAGGTTTGAACCCACCACCCTCTGTATATGGGGCCAGTGCCCTACCCACTGAGCCACAGGTGCCACCCTAGAGTGCCTTTCAACTCAAGCAAACAAGGAGCAAAGGATTCAAACCCACAAATGCCACCCACCATCTCAGATTCAGCTGGGGTACACAACTCACCACATAGTGTTGGGAAGAGGTGAGACAAAAGGGTAGAAGTAGCCTGAGATTTTCATCCAACCTTCTAGAGAATCCCAAAGGCAACTCAAAATCAGCATTCTTTGCACTGATGTGCTCAGGGACTGACCTTCAGCATCTCAGAGAAAGGCCCGTAAGCCAATTCTAATACCCTTGGGTTTCAACTGAGAGGTCAGATGAGAACAAACTAGTGTAAAAAGCCCCTGGAAATACAAAAAATCTAAGTGGAAAATCACCCCCTATAGAAAACAATAATTTCTTACCAATGGATACCAACCTAAATGAAAAGATTAAAATGACAGATAAAGAAGTTTGAACATAGATTGTAAGGAAGCTTAATGAAATTCAAGAGAAAATAGAAACCCAATACAAAGAAGCAACGAAAGTAATTCAGGAAATGAATGAAAAATTATGTAAAGAAATCAAAGTGCCAAAGAAAACCAAACAGAGCTTCCGGAAATGAAAAATTCATTCAAGGAATTACAAAGCACAGTGGAAAGCCTTAAGAATAGGCCCAATCAGGCAGAAAGAAGAATCTCAGAACTTGAAGATAATACCTTCATGCTAAACAAGTCAGTTGAAAAGAAAGAACAGAGAAATAAGAGGAACAAACAAAGCCTGCAAGAATTGTGGGGTTATGTAAAGAGGCTGAACATAAAAATCACAGGCATCTTTGAAGGTGAAGAAGACATGTGTAAAGGATAGATTATTTGAGGGAATAATTGAGCAAAAAATTCCCTGGCCTTGCTAGAAATTTAGATACTCAGGTCAAAGAAGCATACAGGATTCTTGGGGAGATTCATCCTCACGAGGCAATCAACACAGCAAATAGTCATGAGTCTGACCAAGGTAAACAAGAAAGAGACATGCCTATGAGCAGTAAGGTGAAAAACACCAGGCAACTTATAAAGAAAAACCTGTCAGACTAGCTGCAGACCTTTCAGCTCAAGCTTTACAAACCAGAAGGGATCGGGGTCCCATTTTTAGTCTTCTAAAACAAGCAATGCCAGCCTAGCATTCTGTAACTTGCAAAACTAAGTTTCTTCTTTGAGAGAGAAATAAAGACTTTCTCAGACAAGCAATCACCGAAGCAATTTGAGAAGACCTGCCCTATAGGATGTCCTCAGACCTGCATTATACACTGACTAGCAAAATAGACACCCATCAGTATAAAATCACCCAAAAGCTAAAGTTCAGAGCTCAGGTATCACAATGGCTAAAAGGGTAAAACAAAGCCGTAGAGGTTTACCCAATGGGATGAACAGAAATCCACTATTACATATCAGTTCTTTCAATAAATGTGAATGGTTTGAAATCTCCACTTAAGAGACTTAGGCTGGCTAAGCGGATAAGCAACAACAAGAACAACAAAAACACAAATCACAAGCTAAGTATCTATTGTCTCCGGGAAACATATCTAACATACGAGGTCTCATTTAGACTCAAGGTGAAAGGATGAAAAACAATATTCCATGCAAATGGAAACCAAAATAAAACTGGCATAGCCATTCTCATATCAGTTAACATAGACTTCAAATCAACAAAAGTACATAAAAACAAAGAGGGTCACTACATAATGGTGAGGGGAACAATTCAACAAAAAGACTTGGTAACCTGAAATATTTATGAACCTAACACAGGAATACCCAGATTCACAAAGCAAATTCTGCTAGATCTAAACAAAATGATAAATAGCAGCACCTTAATTTCTGGGAACTTCAACACCCCAGTGACAGATTGGACAGGTCTTCCAAACAGAAAATAAACAAATAAACAATGGACTTTACAAAACTCTACAATAAGTGGTCTAATAGATACTTACAGAACATTCTACCCACAAACAACTGAATATATGTTTTTCTTATCAGCAAATAGAATATTTTTTTTCAAGATTGATCATATATGGCTCAGCGCCTGTGGCTCAAGCTTCTATGGCACCAGCCACATACACCAGAGCTGGCAAGTTCGAATCCAGCCTGGGCCCACCAAACAACAATGATGGCTGCAACCAAAAAGTAGCGAGGCATTGTGGCAAGCACCTGTAATTCCAGCTACTTGGGAGGCAGAGGCAGGAGACTGGCTTGAGCCCAGGAGTTGGAGGTTGCTGTGAGCTGTGATACTACGGCACTCTACCCAGGGTGACAGCTTGAGGGTCTGTCTCAAAAAAAAAAAAAAGATTGATCATATCCTAGGCCACATAACATGCCTCAAGTAGAAAAATGGAAATGATAAGATGTACTGTTTTCTGAGAGTTAAATAAAAGTAGGAATCAATTCCAACAGAAACACTTGCCCCTACATAAAATCATGGAAATTAAAACGAACTATTCCTAAATGATAGTTGGGTCAAGGAGATGATAAAGTTGGAATCCAAAAGGTTCTTTGCAGCACATTGTACCCTACAAATGCATTAAAGTATACAGTTATGATTTAATTAAAAATTTTTAAAAAGACAAAAAGAAGTGGAAAAAAGGGCTCTTTGGGTTAAGTGGTAATGGAAACCCAAGTTATCAAAATCTGTGGGATATGCAAAAGCTGTCCTGAGAGGAAAACTCATAAAGATTACATATTGGCAAAAGATCTGTTTGAGACCATGACAAGTGGTCAGAACCTTCTTCCCCCTCCTTCCCCTTCCCAGGAAAGGATGAGACCAGGCACTTGAGCACTTGAGCTGTCGTGTAGCAACTGTGGCTTCAGCTCCAACCAGGCCAGGGTACTTAAGAGTCCCAGCTGCGTCAGGTGAAGTGTACTGCGCCTGTGCGGGCTTCCACCTATCAAAGGAGAGCTCCTATTGTGACGTCACGTCCATCACCTAGGCAGCAGAGCAAGTCTCCCGGAAGGCAGACTCAGCCGGACAGTAGCTGGCAAGATGTGCTACTGGGCACATCTCCTGAGTGGTACTGAATGGAGGCATCAGGGGATTGGAGTCTTGTGAACAGGAACCTCCCCCCAACACTTGGAAGGACCTGTGTTTCTGTGAGGAGCCATGGGGTATGATGTGACCCGTTTCCAGGGGGATGTTGATGAAGACCTTATCTGCCCTATTTGCAGTGGTGTCTTGGAGGACCCAGTACAGATATCCCACTGCGAGCATGCTTTCTGTAACGCCTGCATTACCCAGTGGCTCTCTGAACAACAGACGTGTCCGGTGGACCGTAGCGTTGTGACGTTTGCCCACCTGTGCCCAGTACCTCGGATCACCCGGAACATGTTGTCGAAGCTGAAGATTGCCTGTGACAATGCTGAGTTTGGTTGCACTGCCTTTGTTCAGCTTGATAGCCTCATGTCCCACCTCAGCGAGTGTGAGCACAACCCGAACCGGCCTACGACCTTTGCACAGGGCTGTGCCCTGGAGACGTCCAAATATAAGATACCAAACCACAATTGCATCAAGAACCTGTGCTCAGTGGTACAGCGGCAGCAGGCACGCATCATAGAGCTAGAGACGACGTCAGCAGAACACAAACACCAGCTGATAGAGCAAAAGCGAGATATCCAGCACCTAAGGGCATACGTGCGTGCGCTCCACAGCCTCAGCCCCAATCTTCAGAATGTGGAGGAGACAGTTGTACACAACGAGACCCTAGAGTGGGTGAACTCCCTTCATTCAGCAAGAGTGACCCGCTGGGGAGGGATGATCTCAACCCCAGACGCTGTTCTCCAGGCTGTAATCAAGCACTCCCTGATACAGAGCAGCTGTCCCGCCTCTATTACCAACCAGCTGGTTGAAAATTCCCATGAGCGTAACTGGCCTCCTGGTCTGGCCACACTAGAGACAAGACATAAGAATCGGCGCTACTATGAGAACTACGTGGTCAAGCGCATCCCTGGCATGCAGGCTATTGTCATCATGGCCTGTGAAAACCAGCATATGGGAGAAGACATGGTCCGAGAACCAGGCCTTGTCATTATGTTTGCTCATGGTGTAGAGGAGATATAGGAGAACTCAGGGGCTATCAGGAAGAGATGCAAACCAGAAACTCCCATTGCTCCTGCAGCTGAATCCAAGATCCTCCCCACTGTCCTTAATACTGTAGCTTACATTTGAGGCATACATCTCTGGCTCTTCCGACACTGAAGGGACCTACAGTACTCTGCCAAGACTTTCAGGTGGGAAACCTAGATTTCCTCCTTTTACCATATGTCTTCCCCTAAAATGTCTGTACATTCTTGATCTGGGTGGGGAAATCTCCACCTGTACCCATTGTCCTGCCTCGGATCTCCTGTTCTAGATATTTTCAGAAAGCAGAAAATGATTGGTTTTCCCTCGAGGGTCAGGATGAAGTGAGGGATCTAATTAGTCCGTATCTTCCAAAACCAGGGACCAGAGTAGGCAGGTCTGTGGATTCCAAGCAGCATTTAGAGGGCAGTTCTGGGGAGCAGACATCCTGAAGAAAGGTAAGGGTAGAGCCAAAACCCTAGAAATAGTGAGACCTGTGACTGGCCATCACCCACGGCCCTTAGGAGGAGACTGGACCTCTGTGCCAAGCAATATCCCTGTTGAGCCCACCTTAAAGGTGCAAGTCCCACTGGGGCTACAGGTCTACAGGTTGAGATGTCAAAAATTTCTAAATTTCTTCTTTCCTATAATTTTCACAATTAGGGAATGGTAGAGTTGGGATTAGAGGTTAGTCTCTCTGGGTTTCTGTGTTCAGCAAGAAGCTGCTGTCTGGCTTTTGCTGAAATGGTGTAAGTCCTGCCTCTTGTGGCACAGGCCATCATAGTTCCACTGCAGATCTCTCTCCAGCCCTGCGAGTATAGTTGGTTATTTTGATATTTTCCCTTGGCTATTATTTGTTTATATTTCACAAGCCCTACCCTCTCTTTACTATTTTTTTTTTTTTAGAATGACCTAATTGTGGTTACCCCACTTTCTAGATGAGCCACATTGTTGGCTATTCAATTTTTTTTACTTTTTTTAAGGAAGGAAAAAAAGAAAAGAATTAACAAAACTGAAAACTTCTTTTGCTGCTCCTATTGTGGGAATTCTGGATAGGGTGGGGGCAGGGACAGGATCTGTTTTATATGTTTCCTATTTGGTACAACCTTTAGCTTTAATGTAGGAAGAGCCAAAGGAGTCCTTGGCTGAACTTATCATGATGTCTGTCCCAACCCTCCAAAATCCCACCTGAAATGAGGAGCTTCCTCTACTCCCTCAATGGATGTGACAGTTGTACCAATGCTCGTGCCTCCTGTAAAGTTTGTTCCTAGCCTTTCCAGGGTCTCATCATAAAACTCTGGTGTTTTGAAGGGACTTGTTCTCTACCACACACAGACATGAGTTTCCTTGGAGTTATGGGTTATAGCTGGGTTCACCATGTAAATGGGATAGAAATTATATTTCTATATCTCTGAGTACAGGCTGTGCTGGGCCTCATCCATGCTGCCCAAGGACTTCAGCTCTATTCCAGACTACCTGAGGCATCTCTGGATTCCTAGGGTAATTGGCAAAGTGAGAAGGGGGGATGGTAGTTGTGGCTATTTTAATATGCAGGTGGCATTAGGGCTGGAGAAAGAAAGCTTCCTCCCTACCATATTTTGGCTTTTCATCTTTTGGGAGTTTTATTTGAGGCCAGCCTGCTGTAGGCCTGGAAGTTGGGTCATGGCCCCACTGAGACTGAGGAGTTTCACAATTATCACTTTTTTTTCCAGATCAACAGCACATTAAGAATATGATTTTAAAGAGTCAAGTGTAGTCATTCATTAGAAGTTATTCATGCCAGACTTGGTGCAGGAGCAGAAAGACGTAGTAGATGCACTCTATCAAGGTATGCATAGTTTAATGAATCCTCAGTGTAACTGTAATGTTAATATGTAGAATTCCTATCCCAATTAAATATTACCTATATATTTTAAGACAATATTCACTAGTAAATATGATATGACTAGAAAACATGGGTGATATGGAAGTGGCAAAATTATGTCATGAAAAATGTGACCCAAGATGTAATGAAGTATGACAACTGTTTTTCTAGCCAGCACATTTCATCACTCTCTTCTCATAACAGCTTTTTTCCCCTCTTATTTTGGGGAGGAACCAGTTCTTTCCAATTTCCACAGTAACTGCTGCATTCAGGTTAATCATATAACACGTTTGCTTGGATTCAATGATTGTTCTGTAGTTAGTTCTGGAACATTATATACAGGTCCATGTGATGAGTCTTCTTTTGTCTTTGGACTTTGCAATACTGTATTGATGTTCAACTGAATCCATACATGGGGGGAAACATTGCCAGTTACATGACAAAAGCCTATCTGCAGTAAAAGAGATGGAAATAAATAACTAGAAGAGAGAGACTTGATATGGGAGAGAGCAATATTTTTTTCTTTTTAGTTTATGTTTAATCGCGTCAGGCACTGGTAACTTGAAAGAAAACTAAGACAATACCAGTTAAATATTATCTATATAAAATCATGATTATAATCAGCAAAATAGCAAACTTTATATTGCCAAAATGTTCACATCATATAAAGGAAGACAATCTTAAGAAACGGTCAAATTGTAGCACACAGACACAAAGGGAATAATGAAAATATGTGTGGAAGACAGATGAGAGCAAAATCACCTAAGAAATACAGGTGTGTCTGAAGGTGAAAGAATAACTGGAATAGGAGCAAAAGCAAATTTTATATAACCAGATGGCCCCTAAGAGAACGTTGAAAGTGACCATAGTTATATCCCACAATGAGGTATGTGGCACTTTGACTAGGATGAATTCACAAACGTCACTGTCAGATCTGTACAATGAGAGCTCTGATGGCCAGGCCAGAAAAAAGAGTTCCAAAATTGCTTTGCAGGTTGGACTAGGCTCTGACAGTGGCGCATAGCTTCCCAAGTTTGAGTACCTCAATGGCGACCATAGTCATAGTCAGTAATGAGGTAGGCATCACTTTTTCCAGGATGAGTTCACAAAATTAATCTAGCAAATACATTAAAGCCAATATTAGAAAGACAGTAAATATCTCTTCTAGTGCCCAAGTGAGACATATGTGTTGGATAATCGCCTGCCTTACAGTTCCTATGACTCCCAGGAGTTGTTGAACAAATACCATAGCTCTTTCGCAACACAGGTGAAATCATGTGGAGGTGTGTGTTTTGCACTTTTCTTAGAGTTTAGTTTACCTGTGGAAATACACTTTAGTTGCTCACCGTGGTAGCTGGTTTACTAACGCATCTCTACTGGCTTCCTTCCTTTTCCATAACTATTCATCTATTATCTTCTGCACCTCCCAGATAAACTACTTACATTCGAATCCATGTACCAAGGTCTGTTTTAATCCATTTATGCCAGAGGTAGAAACTTTTTAATTTTTTTTGCATGAATTTCATATATGTGACCTAGAAACATTCAAGGAACAAAATTTGAAGAGGCCAAAGTTGTATTATATTCCAATGTTCTGTGTCGTTTCAAACACGGAACATCAGGCAAAACATCGCTACATTATCCGTAATGTATAAAATCATATTTCTGATCTCAGGAGGTGGTGACACCTGCTACTCGGCGTGATATTCAACAGAACACTTCACCTATAAAGCGATGTCACATTTTTCACATTGAAAAGTAGTGTTCTCATGACATTCAGCCCACCACATTTGCTTTCCCTGTTTGACTATGTCACGATTCATGCCATTATTATGAGTCAATGCTATGCTTCTGAGAAGGTTTTCTCTTCAGCCAGGCTCTGGAGGATGACCATGCATCTCCAGATAATGGCATTCCACTCATCAGTGAAATGACAGAAAATCCACTGGCTTCTCATCATATGTTTTATTCAGTTGCCAACCATTTTGTAATATCAGTTTGGAACAGAACAAAAGAGGGCTTGAATACCATTTCTTTCCATGGGTTGATGCTGGGACCCTACCAATGTTGTCATCAGCTCTATGCCTCCCGTGAAATGTTTGCACAGTTTGATCATGTTTGGCTGCTAACCTTGGATCTTCCTTTCCAGTTTTGGGGAATAATGACTGATGATACACAGGTAATTGATAAAAGCACAAGATGAGGCAACAGAGACAACATCGTTAGCATTCCATCTACAAACGTTATTGCCTTTGCCATCAATTAGATAATCAAATGTGCCTTGTTCTTTTTTCTTCAAAGCTACATCTGATGCCAGTGGAGTTTTGTCAGTGTGATCCTTTCTCACTTGTACTTGGTGCCTAATATCCCATTGAACTGAGCTTGTCAAGAAGTGCAATAGGTGAAAAGGTTTTCAAATACAAATGTTACTATCCATGGTGTGCTTCTGCAAATGCCTCACTAAACTGACAGACAAGTGATGCACTCACACTGCATTCTTCATGTCTAGTATTTGGGTGTTGCTCTGATACAGCTGAAACTAGCTAATGTAGCCTAGATATGTTGCACCACACCAAAACTTACAGGCAAACTGAATGGCTTTCCCCTAATAAGTTGTTTGCACCCTAAATAAGGAATCATGCATTCATTAAGGCTGAAATATGTTTCCTTTGGAACAAATTTCATCTACGTCCCACTGACTGTGTTTATACGTGGGAGAAACTTGGAGAACTTGTCCACTGGGTCCAAATTTGTATGGTCAGCAACATGCAAACTAGAAAATATGGTTTCCAGGTGGTCATGTCTCATGGCTAACAAGTACATTATGCATATCTGTTCTTTGTTCCTAGAACATATGCCTTCTAAGAACTGAGACATGACCATTCAGAAAAATAATTCCCAGAAAAGATTTGAATTTGCAGTTAGTCAATTCAAGATCTCCATCTTTGCTTGGAGTGTATAAGTTAGAGTATGTGACAATGAGTTCAATGACCTCATCATTGAGAAAATGTTCAAGAATTTCTGAGAGAGTTTTCATTTCAGTGAAGAAATCATTTGGTGATTCTGTAATCCACCTGCTACAGGCTGTGCAGTTAGGTCAGCATTTTGCATTTGTAAAAAATTTTTGTCACTTTCTTTTTTTTTTAAATTAACACAGAAAGAAGAATCACTTATAATTTATTTAAAAATATCCAATACTGATCCAAATAATATTTTGGAGTAAATGGGTATGTAGTGAACAGTCTTCCATGGTTCCTCCTCATTCACTGATTTTTCCTGCTGGTGTGAGGGCTGTTCAAAATAGCACTTCACTTTTTGGTTTATTTATTTATTTACTTATAATTTATTTTTTTTTTTATTGAATGGTAACTATGTACATTAATGCACTTCTGGGGTACAGTGTGGGGTTTTCACATGCAATCCGAAATACTTCCATAAAACTGGTCAACACAGCCTTCATGTCATTTTCTGTTATTGTTTTAAAACGTTCACATTCTACTCTTAGAAAGATTCACTTGTACCCCTGTAAGATAAACCTCAGAAGTGGTCCCTCCAATCCCCCTCCCTCCACCCATTCCCCCCACTTTCTTTTTTCTTAATGGAGGAGGTTGCTGCACAATAGATGTAGATGGAACTTGATCATCAAAAGAGTCATCTTCAGGTGTGTATGTGGGATCGTCTGAGTCAGACTCAGCATCATCGTCATGTTGTATAAGATATGCATGTGCGTACAACAAAGAGTTTGGCAGATTATTTACTGAGCTACCTTTTTCATCTCCTGAATTCTCATCAGAAATAGATGCTATAGCATTTGTAGGTTGCCATACCCTATAGCACTTGCTTCTATGCTGTCATCTAAGAGGTACTTTACTTGGTGTTAACTTAGAGCTCACGGCATCTTGCAATTTTGAAAATGATTTCAACTAAAAAAAAAAAAAAAAGGAAAAAGGTATAGTTAGTCTCAATGGTAAGGGACTTACCTAGTGCTCCAGAAAATGGAACATGCAAAATGTCAAATCCATAACTAATACAACAGGAATAACTTCAATATTTTCTTTTTATAGCACAATAGCATAACTAGTAGAGAAGTAATAGGAAAAAAATTACTAGTATAAGATATAGTGCAGTAAAGTCATATTTATGTGTCTTTGGATGGTTCTTCAAAAATTTGCTGAAAATCCACATCACTTTTTGCAGAAGCTCCCAGCATGCCAGTATCTGTAGCAGTAACTGACCCTGTGCACCACATGATAACATGCATCCTTAGGAGGCAGACACATGAAAAATTAGATCTCAGTGATGACCTTGAGCAGTAGGGTATAAATAACTCCCATCTCACTACCATTCAAATAATGGAACATCAGGCATAAGTTGGCTAAGGGAGGCTACAAACAAAGATCATTAATCTTTTTGTTTCTTATTTCTCTAATGAAACAGAATCAATCAGAAAAGGTCTTCCACATGCTCTCTCCATCCCACTGACCACATTGGAATACTGCAGAGCTCAGCTGCTTGCGATCTTCTCTGTCTACACTCAGTCATTTCCATTATTTCAGTTATTCAGACAAAAACACTGGTGTGATTCTTGAATTTTTTCTATCTTTTATACCCCACACATTGTAGTTAAGCAAATTCTGTTAACTCTGCCTTTTTTTTTGTTAACTCTGCCTTTAAAAAATGTAAAAAATACATTTTTTTAAGATATTTGATCCTTGGCTAAACTGTTAGTCTATGAAATATATATTGCATATTTGTTAATTTTTTGAAGTATTGTACAAATAGTATTAAAGCTACACTGTCTGCATTATGGAATCTGCAAGTAAAGTGGTCTAGTTCGGAAACAATGTGCTTGTCAGAAAGGAAAGCATCTTACAATTTCAAAGTTTCAAATATTATAGGCTCCTCCCACTGCTGGGAGGAGCTTGTAATTTAAATACCACTTTGTCATTTTGGACATAAAATTATTATACTCATAGGAAACTAACTTGTTTATAAGTAGAGTAACAAAATGTAAAGGATGCTAACAATGGTACCTCTGAGTTGGAAGTGAAAGTTGAGAGTGTTCTTTTTCTCTTTTCCTTTCATGTAATTTTATAATGTTTAAATTGCTCGTCATGTGCGTGTGTTAGTTTTATAACTAAAAAAAAAAAATGAGTACATCTATCCAAGTGATCTTTATAAAAGAGTTCTTATTTTTTACAAAGCCTATATAATAAAATAGTGTAGTTTTGGTAGAATAATTATGGAATATATTGGAAATATGAGGAAGAAAAGCCTTGGTAGTTAAAATAATTCAGAAAAAGATAAGTGTATGGTATAATAATTGAGAAAACGATCTTAGAGCCAGAATAATTGGGTTCTATTTCTGGATATGCTCCTTATTGGCTGTGTGACCTCAGGCATGTTACTAAACTTCTCTATGTCCCAGTTTCTTCATAGGCAAGGTAGAGATGATAATAAGTTTACCTCACAGAATGGTTGTGAAGATTAACTGAGTTACTATATCACTATAGTACTTAGAAATTTGACTAGCATTGTGTAATATTTTAGTTATTATTAGCAGAAATTGTAGACATGCTGAATATATATACATACATATATACATACATATATACATGTATATATACATGCTGAATATACATACATACATATATACATGTATATATATTCAGCATGTCTACAATTTCTGCTA
Organism: Galagoides demidoff; assembly: GCA_963574575.1. Taxonomy (NCBI): domain Eukaryota; kingdom Metazoa; phylum Chordata; class Mammalia; order Primates; family Galagidae; genus Galagoides; species Galagoides demidoff. The sequence continues at coordinate 2,670 of CAUYQV010010665.1, read as the reverse complement.
ATAATAACTAAACGTTATACAATTTTAACGTTTTTCTAAGAACTATAGTGTATTTGTGTGTATATATGTATGCACGTGTGTATATATATTTATACATATAAGCTCTTAAAGGCAGTGTCTTACTTAAGAAATTCTACAAGCACTTTCAGTAAGATTGAGAAGCAATGATGCTGATTGAATTAATATTGACACTTGAATTCAACATTGTAGTAGTTGTATTAGTGTAGGTATAAGGGGAAACTTGCCCTTTCTCTTGAAAGTTTTCTGAAAGTTCAACCGATTAAGGCAGATTAATAAGATGAAGTTTTATTTATCCTGTGCTTGAGGAGAAATAAGAGTGATTACCCAATATTCCAATGACATTCAGATATTTTCATATCTCTTTTTGGAGAGGAGAGGTAATGTGGAGTACAGGTAATTGTGTTTACGAGTGACAAATGGTGCTAGGGAGGACAAATGGATGGGAAGACAGATTGACATATATATGATTTTCTTTGCAAATTAAGTTAACCTGAGAGGCAGATATTGTGTTCAAAATATTTTGGGCCAGGCCTCCTGGCATTTCTGATCTTCTTTCCTGCAATATATGGAGATAACCAGGAGGAGATGAAAAAGTCAATTGCCTCCTTTGATCTTCAATCAAGTCAGTTCAACTTATGCAGACACAGGATGATCCTGAAGGAGGATGTTACTGAAACCACAGAAAGCCCCTTCTAGTACTTTTTGATCTCAAATAGACTTTAATTCAAAATATTCTTTATAGCAAGGAATTTTATTTTGGAGTAAAATTTCCTAATCACCATTATTAACCAATACAAATGGATAAGATGAATCAATTTCAGGCAGAGGAATGTAGGGAGGAAGTAAAATTATCTCTATTTATACATGCTATAATAGCATATCAAAAATAAAAAGAAAATAATTGATTAAACCAACTCAAAACATGAACAATGTACTATTAGGGAGTTATAAAACTAGCACATGGAAATCAATCAGTTATGGGAATGATAGAAAACATTCAGTTAAGACAACAACAAATTGTGTATAAAACCAGCACATTGTACCCCATAAATGCATTAATGTACACAGCTATGATTTAATAAAAAAAATAAAATTTTGGAATGAATAATAAGAAACGTGAAAGCATATACAAAGAAAATTTAAAACATTCAGGCTTGGAGCTCATAGCATAGTGGTTATGGTGCCAGCCACATACACCAAGGGTGATGGGTTCGAACCCAGCCCAGGCCTGCTAAACAACTGCAACAACAACAACAAAAAATAGTTGGGTGTTGTGGTGGGCACCTGTAGTCCCAGATACTTGGGAGGCTGAGGCAAGAGAATCACTTAAGCCCAGGAGTTTGAGGTTGCTGTGAGCTGTGATGCCACAGCACTCTACCCAGGGCAACAAAGGGAAACTCTGTTTCAAAAAAAGAAAAAAATTCCTCAAAGATAGAAATGGGTAGAGTTAAACAAATGAAACATTCTTTGCTCTTGGATAGGATGACTCAACCTTTTAAAAATGTTTGTTCTCCCTAAGTTAATATTTAAATTAACACAATCCAATAAAAATACAAACAAGCTGTTTGATGGAGTTTCTCAATTTGATAATAAAAATCATGTACAAAAACATACATGCAAAAATATCCAGGAATCACGGAACAAAACTAAGGGGAGGACCCAGCCTTCCTGGACATTAAAAGTTATAGACATCTTGTTCTTTGCATCTGGCAGGGAGTGGTTGTAGTTTCAGTGATGTGTTCCCAGAAAAGACAGCATGCCTCATCCCAGCTCTGTAAAGCACTAAAATATGCTTAGTTTCAACTATGACCAATTTAGCAAGAGTGTTCAAACCAAGAAAATTCATGTAAAACTTCATGATAGAGTATGTCAGCACCGTCATGAAGTTCTTGAATGGCATCTAAAATACCGCAAATACAAACCAGTATCAAAACCTAAAAATGTGTTAAGTGTTTACACAAGACAGTGAAGAATTCTTATCACATAATTGCTATTGAAACCACAAGGGGGTTTCAGCCCAGGTTCATTTACTTGTCACACAAAGATCCAATTATTGAGGCTGAAAGGATGGCTTTGCTTCTAGTGAAATAACAGATAAAATATTAACCCCAAATTTTTCAATATGGGCAAAGATCAATCAGCTCGCTTGCTAACTGTCACCCTGCAGAGCTCCATTTTCACACCATCTAAACAGAGCCTAGGAGACAGAAAGGAAATGCAAAATTGGTCCTTGAGAAGTACTTTTTTAAATTAAATCATAACGGTGTACATTAATGCATTTATGGGGTACAATGTGCTTATTTTATATACAATTTGGAATGCTTACCTCAAACTGGTTAACATAGCCACATTGATCTCAAGTAAATTACTTACATAACATAAGCCCCCTAGTTATGTTTGCTTGTTAGAGAACAAAAACAGTTTAATTTCTTGGTTTTTTTTTTGAATTTTAAAAATTTTAATGTGTGCATATTAAAGAGGAATATTTTCAATAACAGCAGCTTTTTCTTTATTTTTTATTAATTGATAGCTGTATACATTAATGCAAACATGGGGTACATTGTACTGTTTTCATATACAATTTGAAATACTTTCATCAAGCTGGTTAACATAAATATTCATGTCATTTGCTTAGTCATTGTATCAAAA
>CAUYQV010010663.1:0-21123 GCA_963574575.1 Galagoides demidoff | reverse complement strand
TGGTGGTGGTTTCTGTACCTTTTGGTTGTCTTTTTGGGGTCGCAGCTCGCCTCAGGAAGGTTGAAGTGTGCTCCTCATTCTTCTCTCTTGGCTCTGCTCCAGACCATCAGCTAAGTAGCTAAACTTCTGTCCTTTCAGCCTCTTTCTGGACGGGAGCTTCTGTAAAAAGCTGGCTGCAGTCCGCCATCTTGGCTCCGCCCCCCGCTTTCTTTTTTTTCTGAGGTAGTTTCTTGCTCTGTCACCCTGGCAGAAGTGCTGTAGCATCATCGGGCATCCATCAGCATGCCTGGTTCATTTGTTTTATTTTCTGTAGAGTCAGAGTCTTGCTGTGTTGCCCAGGCTGGTCTTGAACTCCTGGACTCAAATGATCCTCCCACTTTGGCCTCCCAAAGCACTAAGATTATAAGGATGAGATCACATGCCCTGCCCTAAAATGCATTTTGGTTTGAGACATGTTAAAATGGAGGAAAATGTTGATCTTCTAATCAAGAAACTTTAAAGTATATCTTTACCGGTGACTGGTAGAGAAACCGTGATTTTCATTTGGATTTCAGCCAAAGCACTTGTCTCCTGATTCACTCAACCAGATTGAATGTTTATATGTTGCCTGGGGGCAGTAAGCAGTCATGATGGAAAAAAGTGCTTGAAAGAGGCAGGGATAGCCTTGGATGTGCCCTGTGAAAACACCTGGAGTGCTAACAGCAAAGTTTGAAGAGTCCCTAAGGCTGTAAAACAGCCCAACGGTTGCTCTGGAGGAAGCCCACTATGACAACCTGAAGTTTTCATGTAGGGAGGAATTTCAGACACTAATCTGCGAAGAGGAACTTAGACAGGGAGAGATGCTCATTACAGAGAAATTCCAGTGTACTTTGCATTTAAAATGTTCCGTATGCTTTTAAAACTAGTGTGATAATCTCCAGAAATGTGTGTGATAAATAAGCCAACAAGGATGACTCTCCCTCCGGGCCATATGCCACCTTAACAGCCAAGCCATTGATTTGCTCCTGGGATAACCTGCTTGATCCTTTACCTTTTGTGGTCTGAAACAGATCACAAAATGTATCCTTATATGACCGTGTTGAAAAACCTAACGATTATTGCTCAAGGTCAAAGCTTGTTATAACATGCTGTTGAAGAATGCTACCAGAGATTGCATGTCCTACCATTCGGTTGTATTGAATATGCTTTTTAACATGCCATTGGCATTGGCCTGGGAATCTTTCTTTGTAATGGAATTCAGCTCGTACTTCCTTTATACTTTTTGATTATTCATGCTAAATGCAAAAGACTATTAATTATTCAATTAATCCCCCTCTGTGGTAAAATGCTCTTTGGATTCTTATTATGCATTTTAGCTACCTCGTTAGACATAATTAGCCAAATAAATGATTACTCTCTGTTTTCCAGGAATCTTTTATGCACAGACTTAATCTTGAGAATGGATTTCTAGATATAATATTATTTGCAATGAAACTGCTAACGCCAGAGTCTAGCAGAGCACTGATCACAAGGGACCAGAGGTTAGTCTTCCAAAGACTATAAATATTGAAAAGTTTCCACCCTCATTTAGTCCTAGCCTCAGTCAAGCTTCCATATTCTCCCACCTACCTAATCAATCAATAGAGTTATGATGTTTAGGAGGTGGTTATAAATAACCTGTGATATGTACAAACATTCTATTCCTGAGTAAGTATTTAGCCCAAACAGGATCATACTGGGAGCCTCTTACACTCCATCTCACAGTCCTTTCCTGAAGGCTGCAACTGCTTCTCACAGGTGCAATTTCACACCTGGGCAGGCCTCTCCCTCCCTGCCAGGGGACTTACTGGGGGCTGCTGTGCAGGATGTCCATAGGAGCACATTCTCTATTTGTACCAGCCTGATCCAGGTGTGTATGGTAAGGTGAAGTCCAGCCTCCTGTTCCCTAGGAAGACAGTTCTGAGACACATTTCATAAGGCTCTTCAGAAGATCCAAGGCTGGACAGGGCATTGGCCACCCAATGAGGTAGCCTCTGGGACAACACTTGTATTGCTTTCCCCTCCTCCCCTATTTTATACCTCTGCCCCACAATCCTATCCCCTGAAGTAAACCACCCACAGATAAGCTTTTGATTCAGGCTCTGCTTTGTACAGGAACCAGACTGCACAGCCCTACTTGGCTTCTGTCTTTCTGATCAGAACAAATATATCATTTTCCCTTCAAAGTCAAAACACACATAATCCTGATAGAAAATTACTAAGCTAATAGAAAGCCTTGGCAAAGTGCTAAAAGCAGCCTTAAGTATCAGAAGAGCGAGGCCAGGGGCAGTCCTGGTCCCTGCTTTGGTAAATATAATCCCAGACCGCCGCCACCGGGCTGTCTGCCTCGGCAGGTGCACAGGGCCTGGGAGCGGGGCCTGCCTCCACGCCCTCTCCCCGGTGTCTGCATCAGGACTGGCTGGAGTCTCACCTGTGGCATTCGATCCTGTTATTGTTACCTTTATTGGATCATATATTCCCAGCAAATAATTCCTATGTTATGGTACTTAAACCAATCATATTGTTACTCCTGTGGGAGGTCCAGCCAGGCTGGGTCGTACTGGACGGTGACGATTACCCCTTCAGGCCTCGTGTTCCTCCCAGCGTTCTTCATCAGCATGAGATCTTTTGGCCCGACCTCCCCTCAGTGGTTCCTGCCAGGTGGGCTCCTGCGAGGTGGCATCTTGGGTTGGACAGACTCCCGCAGTCCTTACCCCAGGGAGCCAGTAGGTGGCGCTGCGGCAGCACAGGACCCAGGGTGGAGGACGGGCTCCGCACCTCTAGGGAGGACAAGGGAAGACGGCGTCCAGCTTAGATGGTTTAAGTAGGAAGTGAATTTAGCGTCCCTTGAAACTAACATCTTCAGGTAATTTGTCCTGAAGTCACTTATGGCTTTATTTTTTCATGCCAAACGTTCAAAATGGTTCCAAAGTTCCTGGATAACCTATTAAGCCAGAGGCCTCGTCTTTGTTCACCTTAGCCTGGCAGAGACCTAGCCTGAATTCTGGCGCTTCGTAGGAGCTCTGGAAATGCGTCTGAAATGAACAAAGGGTCCTCGCAGATCAATTATCCATAGACCTTTAAACTAGGATTCTGAGGGGCAAGTGGCTTGTTTAAAGCCACAGTCACACCCTTGGACCTGCCCTGAACTTGAACCTCGCTAGGGCTTCCAGTAGTGTCTGCTGCTCCATCTTACCCAGCTGCCGGTTCTGAGAAGAGCCGGACTATTCTTTTTATTTTATTAGTGCTTATGAAACATTTTGAAAAGTTTTTAGCATTCCTAACAACATATGAATTTAACATATAAAGCAATGAGAAATTTTGATTGCAGGTGTAGAAAATTTCACTTTACAGGCATATCTGTTGATTAATATGTATATGCCATATTTAATTTAAAAAGTAATCATGCTAAACTTCGCAAACTTCAATTTCTTTACATTTCAGATCTTTAGTATGATATCATTATATGCAGCAGGGGAATTGTAGATGATAAAACTTCACTTACCCAGCGTTAGTGCGGGTACAGTAAGCTAAGTGAAATTCCACTGGCATAGACCTGAATGTATTTTTGCCAAATGTTAACCATTTTGAGGGAGTAGATTTCTTATGTATGGCGTATCTTTCTTTCTAGGAAAAACGTGGACTATAATCTAAGTGGTTCTTTATAGCTGAGCGTCTCCACTGAACTTTAGTTTTGCCCTCTGCAGTGATAGCTTTGGGGCCACTGAGGTCATGTTTGACAACCCTGTTTTGACAATAATCAAGTCTGGGCTTCCTTGCCTTTTTCCGCTGTTGATGCTGCTTGTTTGGGTTTCTCTGTCTCCTCTTTATGATCACACTGTCAGTTTTTCCCCTGCTTCTTCATGCCCTCATCCATTTTTAATGCCCTTCTCCTGTCTACTCATAGTTACCGAAAGCCACACATAACTAACCACTTCTAATATATTGTGGGTTGAGAGAAGTAATTGTCGGCAAAACTAAAATAAAAGCAAAATCTCAAACCGAAGGCCTGCCCTTGAAGCACAGTGCAGGCAACATTGACAGGAGTGTTAGCAGGTGCGACCTTTGCCGTCTGGACTTTGACTACCTGTTGGAGCTCAGGGATTTGTAGCTAACTATTCTGTGCAGTGAGGTTACTTGCTAAACAACTTCTAGGTCTGTGAGGTTTTCATTTTTCTTATGTACTATGATTAATGTGATTTACTTGTCCATTTAACTATTTTTTATGTGGACTTTTTTTTATTTTCCTATTATTTTTAAAAAATAAATTTCATTGTGTATTATTGAATTTTACACTATAATGTTATGTTATGGGATATATACAGATAGTAAAACGATTACTATAATGAAACAAATTAACATAACTATCATCTCACATATTTAATTTTTTTGTGAAAAGAACAGCTAAAATCTACTTATTTAGCAAAAATCCTTAATATAATTTTAAGTTAGATTAATGTGAACATACATGTAATTACGTTACATCATTTGCATTTTAAGGTGAAGTCCCAGGGTCTTTCACCCAGGAAGTGTGTCCTATGCCTGTGCATTGTAACCTTCGAGTGGGTTACAGCTACGAACCCCCTTGCCTCCTTCCCCTTTCTTGAATTTAATTGAGTTTTTGTCTTAAATGAGCTCATGGTTATTAATCTACCAGTTTAAATTATATGATGCTTGTTTTTCTATTCTTGTGATACTTTACTTAGGGCAGTATTTTCCAAATCCTTCCAGGTTATTACAAAAGGTACAAAATCTCCATCACCTTTATGGCTGAATAGTATTCCATGGTGTGCACAGACCACAGCTTATTAATCCGTTCACAGGTTGAAGTGCACTTGGGTTGTTTCCCATCTTTGCCATTGTGAATCGAGCTGCTATAAACATTTGCACCCAAGTGTGCTTATGGTAATATGACTTTTTTCTAGAATATACCTGGTCCATGGGTTGTACGCTAGATCTCTAGACTTGTTCAGCCTGCAAATCTGCTGCTTTTCATCCTTTGACCTACATCTCCCACCTCCTCCCTGGTGGCCCTGTTTTATTCTTCTCTCTTTTTATTTTTGACCCTCCTTTTTTTTTTTTATTCCACATATTAGTGAGATCATACTATATTTTTCCTTCTGTGTCTGGCTTATTGCACTCCAGGTTTATCCATTTTGTAGCAAATGTCAGGACCTCCTTTTGCAAAGCTGAATAATATTCTATACTGTATATTTTAAAAATCTATTCATCTGACAACAGACATTAAGGTTATTTCCATATCTTCACCTTTGTGAATAATGCTGCAATGAACGTGGGAGTGAAGGTATTTTACAAGTGTGTGATTTCATCTCCTAGGGCTGTTTGGATTCAGAAAATCATAGCCCTAAATGAAGGCTTCACAGCAGCCTCAGATACAGAAGCTTTTCTCTGACCTTCTCCTTCCCTCCTGTCTCTCAGTCCCATTCTTCCCTGGGATTATCTGTTGAAAGCAGGATATCTCATTCCCAAAACTGATCAGAGAAACCAAGACACCCTTTTCCCTAAAGTCAGCCATAAAACCTAAAAATATCATTCTAATTTTCCTTCTGCCTTTCTGTTTAAAAACTGGGTATAAAGAAATGATTTGGGCTACCTTATTTAACTGTGGGTCATTTGATAGAGGGTCTTGCCCGATACCCAGAAGGAAGAAATGCAGCTCAGAGCCCAACACACCGCTCGGATAATCCAGACACAAAGGCCTTGCTGGTTTCCCCGCTCAGCCCGTTAATATCAGATCAGACCTTTCTTGTCCAGTCATATTTCTACTGTCTATGCTTTTCTGATACTAAGCATAAAAATGGGCTTATTTTGTGGGTTTTTATCATGAAGGCTTCATCTACAGGTTAGTGACATTTGTACACCTTTCTCCAGTTAATCTGCCACTTGTCAGTGATTGTCACTGAACCTTCAGAGGGTAAAGTGGAAGCCTCCCCTGGGCCCCTACTGGGAACTATACCAGGTGTACACTCAGAAGAGACATTGCCGTATGATAGTTCTGTCTCTAACTTCTTTAGGGACCACCACATTGTTTTCCATAATGGCTGCACCAATCGACATTCTCACCGACAGTGTAGGAGCGTTCCTTTTCCTCCACACCTTGCTAACATTGTTATCTGTTGTCTTTTTGCTGACAGCCATCTTAACAGGTGTGGAGTTAAATATAGCCTATCTTTCTTGCATTTTGCATGTTAATTTGCATTTCCCTGATAATTAGTGATGTTGAGCACATTTTCATTTATCTGTTGGCTATTCATATATCTTCTTTAAAGAGACGTCTGTTCAGGTCCTTTGCCCACGATTCAGTTGTTTCAGTTCCTGATAGATTTTGGATATTCACTCCTTCAGTTCCTGATATTTTTTGAATGTTCACCCCTTATCAGATATGTGGTTTGCAAATTAGGTTGTCTCCTCACTCTGTGGTTTTCTCTGCCGTGCAGGAAGGTTTGGGTTCGATAAAGACCCATTTGCTCAGTTTTGCTCCAGTAGCATGAGCTTTTGCTGTGATATCCAAAAATAAATAATAATTGTCAGAGCCGATGTCAAGGAACTTCCCCCCATATTCTCTTTGGTTTCTGGTCCTATATTTAGGTCTTTTATGCATGTTGAGTTGATTTTTGTGTATGGGGTGAGATAGGGTCCAATTTCATCCTCTGGTATGTGGATCTCCAGTTTTCTCCACACCATTTATTGATGAAATTATACTTTCCCCCTATGGCCACATTTAGCAGATGTTTAACTTCTGTAAACTTGTGCCTAAATATTTCTGAAGCGCAACACAACCGTGATTAAGGCAACTTACACTGCATCAATGGCCGTGTGGATTTTAAGACCACGAGTGAAATAAAATCTCACCAATTTCAAATAAACAAACCAAGCCATATTTATTTGCCACAAGTAAGTCCTGGAGAAAAGCCAGTATTTCAGAGGTCACTATCACTGAGAGCTATGATTTTAGAGAAGGGACAGGATGTTCTAAATATATCCGTACTTTCAGGAATGATGAACAAATGATGGCTGCACTCCAAACACCTTCTTTGTGAACTGACTTTCTGTTTGTCTGGAGACCTATTTGGCTCCTCTAGAAACACTGGCCTTTTTATCTTAATTTTGGAACCTCACTATTCTTTCTTTTGATGGGACATGCCACACCCTTGGCTTAATTGCAAAAATTTCTATTTAAAAAAGCCCTATTTTTGGCAATATTATTCAGCCAATGTCCTGCTAAACTGGATATTGTCTATGCTACCCTCAATTTTAAGTACTCGGGGGTCTAGAAAAGTCTTTGAAGTAACATGATTTCCATGTGATACCCTTGGCCTCTCTGGTCCTCGTCCAGTATCTCCTGTGGCTCTTTGTTGGGCTGACATCTTGGAGCCTCTTCCTCCTTCTGCCCTCTGAAAGCAAAGGCTCCCTGAGGCCTGGCTTCTGGCCCTGTGCCTTCTCCACCTGCGGCATCTTTGGAAACGCTCCTCCATGTTCATGGCTCCACTAACAGCTCTTGCATGAAACTCCCAGACAACGTCTGTGCCAGCCACCGTCTTTCAACAGCCCTTCAAGGTCATTTCTCCCAGCCACCCAGCCTCAACTTCTGGAATAAATTTTGACTGCTAACTCTTTAAATAGCCTTGGCACACCACTTAAAAAACTCAAATCAATTTCCTGTTCAAAAAAATCTCTAAATCTTGCCACTTTCTCTTCATTCTCTGCTCAACCTGCCATCCCCACCCCCCCAGCCTCTAAGCCATTATGCTCGCCCTCTGAATGGTTTCTCTGACTTTGGTTCTCTCCTTTGATCCCACCCGCATACCACCACACTAATTTTAAAAGCATACTACTTTAATTATATCACTTTCCTACTTAAAAATCCCCATTGGTTCCTTTTTCCAACCATGAATATAAATGCCACTGCCGGCCTTGCTGAGCATCTTCATTCGCCGGGTGTGGGCTGCAGGGTCAGCAGACAGTTTTGTATCCAGCTCTGCACTTACTATCTGCAAAGTAGGGATAATCGTGCTTGTCTCAGAGGATCTTGTGAAAATTAAATACAATTTGCAATGTCAAGAACAGAACCTGAAGGATGATAAATGCTAAAGAAACATGAACTATTTCTCACCTAACTTATTTCTTGATGAGATTGAAAGCATTTGTGTTATTGACACTGGAAGAAACCAGCTGAATTCTCGCAAAATGTGCCAGATGAATGGAGATGTGAGCTGAGAGTGTTCCTCCAAGTGAGTGTTTTAGAGATGGCACAGTTTCAGAGATGAAAGTCCCACCTTACAAAGGTGGCCGTGGGTGGCTGAGAGCGCCGGTGAGGGGGAGGTCCTTGGTGAGGAAGGGCGTGATCCAGGATGTCAAGACTATGCTCCCAACCTAGGACTCAGTGTGCACATTGGGAATGGCAGGTATACCAGATGTCTTGAGCCTTCAGAAATGCAACATGAGGTCTACAACATTGCTGATGATTTACTCCAGCCCCAAACTCTTAAATTAGACCTGTTAATCCTTTAGATGTGACTTTCAGTTTACAGGAAATACAGGTGTGGCAACCACACAAAGCACAGCTCATATCTCTCGCTGTTCACCAGGGGCCTCTGGTCAGTGTAGATGCACCGCAGTCCTTAATGAGACATGCCTGGGCTTCTAGGGAAGGTGAATTCCTGTGAAATGTGCAACTCCTCTGGCTGGAACTTTCTTGGAAATGCCCTGCTGTCTGTGATTGTGCTTCCCACTCTTTCCTTCCCCTTTTCTTTCTTTCCTGGTGCTCAGGCCCACGTCATGCTCTGACAGCCGCGGCCTTCCTGGTCTCCCTCTCACTTATAATCCAAAGACATTTCTCTCAGTAAATATTTTTCACATCTAATCCCATCTTGGTGTCTACTTCTTGGGGAACCAAAATGAACACCAATGGTTCCAGAAGTTGTCCAAGAAAATAGACAGGAGGATGGGATGTGCGGACCCATTTATTCATCTCTCTGCCAGCAAAGAATGTCACTCTGAGTATTAATGAGGCAAAGGTGGTCTCAATCCAAAGAGGGATCCAGTTGCTTAAGATTTTCCCAGTAAGACCAGGGGAAACTGACAGGGAAGAGAACAACTCTGCAGGTGAAATTCTTTGGGCATTTGAAAGATGTGGGGAAGTAAGGCCTATAAAGATGGCAGAGCTGGCTGGTGCTGCCAAGTTGTGCTGCTACACTAAGGAGGGATAAAGAGAGGCTGGGCTGTTTGCAAGCTGAGTGTGAGTGGCAGAGGCTCTCTTCCATAGCTTACAAGAGGCCCTTATCTCCTGCAGCATAAGAGCAGACACAACTGTGCAGCAGACACGGCCCTGAAAGGTATAGTCGCTGAGCTGTAGAGGAGTCTCAGGGTGCAGCCAAAGTCTGCTGTGCTGAGGGCAGAGCCAATGGTATGCTGGACCAGTTCTTTTTAGCTCACAAGAGCCAATTAATCATTAGTGTCTCTGCAGAACTTTTCATTCAGCGTCATTGCATTGGTACCTTGAAATCAGCCCTGGTGGAATATTTGCCCTATGGAAATCAGCAAATGTGATGACTTAAGGGTTTTCTTGGCCTTTTTTTTTTTTTTTTTTTTTTTTGAGACAGAGTCTCAAGTTGTCCCCCGGGGTAGAGTACTGTGGCATCATTGCTCACAGCAATTTCATTCAGGCTCAAGCCATCCTCTTGCCTCAGCTTTTCTATTTTTAGTAGAGAAGGGGGTCTTGCTTTTTTTGCTCAGACTGGTCTCGAACTCGTGAACTCAGGTAATCCATTGGCCTCAGCCTCCCAGAGTGCTAGGATTATTGGCATGAGCCACTGCACCTGGCCTTGGTCTTCTTGTTTAGATAGTTATTTTTTTGCTTTTCTTCAGATTGGATTTTTTTTTTTTTTTTTGCAGTTTTTGGCCAGGGGTGGGTTTGAACCCACCACCTCCGGCATATGGGGCTGGCACCTTACTCCTTTGAGACACAGGTGCCCTCTGACAGATTGGATTTTTTAAAATTTCAGATTAATATAAGGGTACAAACAATTAAGTTACAACATTTGCATTTGCTAGTAAAGTCCCTGTGGTGGTTGTGTCTTGCACCCAGGAGACAGGGTGTGCTAAATACCCCACATCGTGCCTGTTAGATGGGAACTTGCCCCTTCCTTCCCCTGACCTTTCAACTTAAATTAAATTTTTTTCTTGTTTGGGCATGTATTAGATCTTCTGTTGGCTTCATATTAGTACTGAGCACATTGGATACTTGCTTTTCCATTCTTGTGATACTTTACTAAGAAGAATGTGTTTCAACTCCATTCTTCAGGTTAATACAAAAGATGTAAAGTCTCCATCTTTTTATGACTGAATAGTATTCCATGGTCCACACATACCACAATTTATTAATCCATTCCTGGGTTGATGGGCACTTTGGTTTTCCACATCTTGGTAACTGTGAATTGAGCTGCAATAAACATTCTAGTGCAAATGTCCTTATGATAATTTTTTTTTATTCTGAATAGATGCCTAGTAATGGGAATGCAGGATCAAATGGAAGGTCTATTTTGAGTTCTATGAGGATTCTCCATCTTCTTTCCAAAGAGGCTGTATTAGTTTGCAGTTCCACCAGCAGTGCAGAGGTGTTCCCTTTTCTCCACATCCTCGCCAACATCTGCAGCTTTGGGACTTTGTGCTGTGGGCTGAACTCACTGGAGTTAGGTGATATCTCAGGGAGGTTTTGATTTGAATTTCTGTGATGATTAAGGATGATGACATGAACCAAACCATCTCTGAAGAAGACAGATGAATGGCTAAAAAAACATGAAAAAATGCTTAGAGAGCTAATTTTTTAATTCTTAACAGCACATCACTAGTCAGGGTCCTGGCTGGGAAAGCCTGACCCTGAAACATGGGATGGGATCATGTTGACGCCTAAACCCTGGGAGCCTGCACAGGCAGCCCACCCTCCCTCCCCAGAAAAGCTGGGGCCTCCCCTCCCACTTAATGATGCTGCAGAGGCTTCCGGAAAAGCAGTGGGTGCTGCTTCCACCACCTCTCCTGGCTGCTAAGTCAATAATGAGGGTTAAATCTCAGCATAACCTGTCAGGGGATGAGACTGGATTTGAGAAGAGAAGAAAGACAACACACCTGCAAGGATTCACAAGAGGCCCTTGCAGGTCCTGAGAGGTGCCAAAGGGCATCCTCGGTACTGGGTTTGAGGGTGCTTGATCAAAGATGGAACTAAAGACTGGATAAGCAAGGAGTATGGACTGGGGGACACTTTCTTGGAGCACTCTCCCCAGGGAGAGTTGCCAGATAAAATAAAAGTATGGTCCATGCACTATTTAGGGAATACTTATGCTAAGAAGCATCTGCTGTTTATGTGAAATTTAAATTGAACCGGATATCCTGTATTTTTATTTGCTAAATTTGGCAACCTTGGTCCCAAGGGATGGGCAAACTGGCTTCTGGAAGAGGGGAGTTAGTTCTTTGAAGCCTAGAAAAAATAATGGCCAACAGTAAGTGAAGTCAAAATGCCTGAGATGTTCCGCCAGAAAGCATAAGAAGAAATAAAGTCTGAGGGAAGGGGGTGTGCTGGAACACGTCTATCCTGTGCCCGCAGAGGACTGCATTAAGCAGAGGGCCCTGGGGGGTAGGAAGGCCACAGCCCCAGGAAGCTCCATTTTGATCTCTGTGCTGGCTGAGATAATGGTGAGAGAGGTGGGCACAGAGCTTGCTCATAACATCACTGAGGACCATGGATCCCAGTGGGCTGCAAGTCCCCAGTAACCAATGAGATGCTGCCAGAAGAACTTGTTGAGGCCTCCCCATAAGGCAGCAAGGAGACCTGGGGTCTCCACTTTCAATCATGCTCAAAAATGTGGTCACAGATAATCATTGCAGCATTTTTCTGAGAGTATAATAATGGAAAAGGCCTAAAGATCTTGGCCCTGCAAATTAATTATACCTTCAGTCCTAGAAGGGATCTATTAAATAGAGTGAGTCTGAAAGAGTGTTAAATGTATGTGCTCATCTTGAGATAATTTATGAAGCTGATTTGTGAACTTTTTTCTGTGTGTTTGTGTGTAATACTTCAAAGAAGTTTGTTAATAAGTTGAAAGTGTAAATAGCATATTTTTATTTTGTGAAAACAAACTTGCATGAGAGCAGGCACATATGTGCTTATGCAATTACATATGCGTGTGAGTCTTCTTGTGTGTTCCCAGGCGTGTGTGTCTGTGTGGCGCTGTGGTTGTGCATCCACGTGCGTGCATCTGTGGCACAGGTACACTTATGCCTGAGCAGGGTACAGGGTAGACACACACAGGTGGATTGCTCAGGAGCTGGACTGTGGGGTGCAGAACGTATCTCCCTCTAGATGTATATTTGATTTTAGTTTTCAAATAAAACACTTTTTTTCCTTTCCCATTTAAAAATTAAATGTTATGAATCTGGAATTAAAAAAAGGATACAGAACTATACTCAGGAAGTGACATTGAGGAGTGAAGAGGGACAGTAATTCTGACTCCTAACCTTGATCAATATAGAGTTGGAGAGTCAAAACAGCCTCTGCTTGAGAGGACTGAGGGGGCTGCTACATCCAGAGGATAAACAGGTTTTCAATTAAGGCAAAGTGGTAGAGGGGATGTTTAGAATAGAGTTGGAGGAATTTGCTGATGCCTGAGTGGGAGTGCCAGATAGCGCAGGGTAGCTGTGAGAGGTGAGGGGGATGGAGCAGAGCCTACAGTCAGCAGAAAGGACATGCCAGGTAGCACGGAGATGAGAGTGCTGGAGAAAGCAAATGACCTATGGGGATTATGTTTTTGTATTAAAATAATCAAAGAGTTAAGTCAGGTGTTTAATTCTCAAAGCTACTTGGAGAAGAGACTGGAAGTGAAGTCCAAGGCCAGGAGAGGGCCCTGGGTATGTGGCTGTCATCTGCAGCAAGCATGTGACTGCCTTTGAGAGCAGTGAGCAAGCAAGCCTGAGGCCAGTCCTTTCTTGGGGGGGCCAGGGGGTGTGTGGTGGGGATGGGGTGGATTGTCAGGGACCTGTGTAAGTCCATTTAGTCTCTTATTGGGTCAGCACTCCACCTAGACATGGGGGTCAGTCTTCTTCATGACCTCATGGTCACTTTGCTCTAGGGATGGCCAGGAGAGGTGGGTGGTCTCCATGCTCTAGCAGGCATAGAATGGTGGGTTAGGACGAGGAAGCCAGGCAATAGAACAGGGTCTGGTAATGGAGAGGACCACAAAGGTCTGAAGTACAGACACATAGGACATCTGAGGTTACTATAAGGGCTTTAGTTCTTACTCTGTGAGAGACATGAACTGACATAACATGTATTTTTAAATAGTTATTCTATCCCTGTTGAGCAGTACCTCCCCATTTTGCCGTCCCTATCAGCCTCAGTCAGCCATTCTGTGATTCTATGAGCTCAGCTATTTTAGACACCTTATCTCAGTGGAATCATGCAATATTTGTCCTCTTGTGACTGGCTTATTTCAGGTAGCAAAATGTTATGAAGGTCCATCTACATCATCACATATTATAGAATTTCCTCCGCTTTTAAGTCTGAATAATATTCTGGTGAAGGCATATATCATATTTTCTTATCCATTCATCTACAAATGGATCTTAATTACTGTGAATAGTGTTACAATGTATGTTCAAGCATTAGTACCTCTTTTGATTACCTGATTTCAATTCTTTTGGATAAGAAGTGGGATTGTTGGCGTGTACAGTGGTTCTATTTTTAATTTTTTGAGGAATCTTCATGTTGTTTTCTGTAACAGCTGTGCCATGTTGCATTCTGACCAACAGTGTACAAGTGTTCCAATTTTTCCACATCCTTGCATTTGGAGATCTGCTGTACAGCCTCATCTCTATAACGAATAGTTCTCCCGTGTACACTTAAACATTTGTTTAGGGAAGACCTCATGTTAAGTGTTCTTACCAAAATTAAATAAACTTTTTGTCTAAAACAGGACCATTCTATTTGCTGCATTAAGACTAGACAAAAAGAAAGATGCAGATAAACAATTTGGAGTCTCTTCCAGGATTAAAAAAAATAAAATAAAATGATTGGTCAGACCAGGATGAGAATAGCACAGGTGGCAATAGTGTTCGGATGCTGGAGATATTTCGTAGACACAGACAGTGGATTTCATGACAGACTGTGACACTGAGACAGCTTCCCTGCATTGCTGGACGGGGGGAGGTGCGATCCACACGTGTAATCATCAGCCTAGAAAGGGGAGACTGCTGCAGCAATAGGGTTAGGGACAGGTCAGGAGCTCAATGTAGGACAAGATAAGTCTGAGGAGTCAATAGACCTTTCAAATGTCAGGGCAGAGTTCCAGCCTGGAGATACACATTTGGCTGTTATTGGCATATGCATGGTCCTTAAGATGATATAGTAAATGAAATTCTCCCAAGTGGCCACAGATAAGAAAGAGGATCAAGACATGCATTCTGGCTATGCTGGTGTGCGGACTGGTTTGCTTGGGATGGAGGAATTTCTGGGATGTGATGCTTTAAGTTTGAAACCTGGGAAAGTCCTAGGAAACTGTGACAAATCAGTTTCCTAGTTTTGAAGCACTCCAGTTGGTTAGAAGCCTCTGTCCTGAAGCAAACGTAGAGCTGAAAAGAGCAATTGGAGTGAGTGGCCTTGGACTTGTGGGACGTGACTGAACACAGCCACCAGGTGAGACCTGGATGAAGCAAAAGGCTG
This sequence comes from Galagoides demidoff, assembly GCA_963574575.1. NCBI lineage: Eukaryota > Metazoa > Chordata > Mammalia > Primates > Galagidae > Galagoides > Galagoides demidoff. The sequence continues at coordinate 6,374 of CAUYQV010010663.1, read as the reverse complement.
CTGACCACTTGTTTGTGTTTTTTTTTCTTTTTTTTTTTTGCACTTTTTTGCCGGGGCTGGGTTTGAACCCGCCACTTCTGGCATATGGGGCTGGCGCCCTATCCCTTTGAGCCACGGGTGCTGCCCTTTTTGGTTTTTTGTTTTTGAGACAGAGTCTCACTATGTTGCCCTCAGTAGAGTGCCATGGCATCACAGCTCTCAGCAACCTCAAACACCTGGGCTTAAACAATTCTCTTGCCTCAACCTCCCAAGTACCTGGGACTACAGGTACCCACCACAACACCCAGCTTTTTTGTTGTTGTTGTTGCAGTTGTCACTGTTGTTTTAGTTGGCCCATGCCAGGTTCAAGCCTGCCAGCCTCAGTGCATGTGGCTGGTGCTGTGCCAACCACTGTGCATGGGCACCGAGCCAGGCTATTGACAATTTGTTAGTGAGAATGTACATGAACCAGAGACCTTTCCCAATTACCAGAATGTACATGAACCAGAGACCTTTCCCATAGTGGATGTGGGATAGGAACATGTGTTTTCAGAGTGTCTATCTGGAACCAAGGTAGGCAGTAGGGACCTTGTTTCCCCCCACCCTCCCAAATGTGGGCTTGTGCTTTGGACTGATCTGTCAGTGTCCTGAGAGACCAGGGCAGTCGCTGGCTTTGGTTTTGGTCCCCTTGACAGCAGCAGAAAATTTAAAAAGATAGGATACTTGTTTCTTTTTTGAGCAAGACTTTTAAGGAAATTTTTGTCAGTTGATCAAAGACACAAAGAAACATAAACTTCAGGGTCCATACACACAACAAAGAATATATGCTTTGCAAAAATAGTTTGGAAAAAATCATAAGTGAATAGTTTCAGCACTGAACAGGCAAAAATTGGTAATCTGTGAGAATTAGGAAACTCTTACTTTGAGAGTTACCATATTATAAATCATAGAAAAAGACAAGAAAGAATTGCCTACCCATAAGAAAAGAAAGCAATTTGAAAGAACCGTTTCTTTCTTTTTTTTTTTTTTTTGGCCGGGGCCGGGTTTGAACCCACCACCTCTGGCATATGGGGCCGGCGCCCTACTCCTTTGAGCCACAGGCACCGCCCTGAAAGAAGCCATTTCTAAGAAAGCTGAGATACTGGAATTACTAAAGATGTCAACTGTCTCAAATATTCTCAAAAGCTTAAGAAAATGGACAAAGAGCCAAGAAATTGGGGAACAATGTATGAATAAAAAGGGACTATCAATAAAAGAATAAAACTAAATTACAAAAAGGACCCAAACAGAAATCTAGAGCTTTACATAAATCCATAAATGTAATTCATCATACAAACAAAATCAAAAACAAAGACCATACGTTTCTCTCAACTGATGCAGAAAAAGGTTTTGACAATATCCAGCATCCTTTTTTGATAAGAACACTTAAGAAAACAGGCTTACATGGAACATTTCTTAAACTGATAGAGGCTATCTACAATAAACTTACTGCCAATGAGTTTGGTTTGAAAGAAGTAAAACTGAAAGTATCTCCACTCAGAACTAGGACTAGACAAGGATGCCCACTATCACCACTGCTATCCAACATAGTGCTAGAAGTCCTGGCCATCGCAGGCAGGCCAGAGAAGGAGATCGAGGGTATTCAAATGGGGACAGTGGAGGTCAGATGCTCCCGCTTTGTGAATGACGTGATCTTATACCTGGAAAACCCCAGGGATTCAACTACAAAGCTCTTAGGAATACAGCAGTGTCTTGGGATACAAAATCAATGCCCATAAATCAGCAGCTTTCACGTATGCCAGTAACAGTCAAGCTAAGAATAAAATCAAAGACTCTATACCTTTTATAGTAGCTCCAGAGAAGAAATACCTGGGATGTATATATCTTGGCATATTATTTAGCCATAAAAAGGAAAAAATACTAATACGTGTACATGCTACAATGTGAATGGGTTTGAAAATACTCTAAATGAAAGAAGTCATTCACAGTAGGCAGCATATCATGTAATTTCATCCATGAGAAGTGTCCAGGAGAGGTCAGCCCCCTGAGACAGCAGATCAGAGGCTGAGCAGTGGGAAAATGATGAGGAACTCCAGGCGTGAGGTTTTATCTTTTTGGTGATAAAAGTATTTTTGGAACTAGATAGAGGTAGTGGCTACACAACATTATGAATGTACTAAACACCACCGAATGACCCTCTCTGGAATGACTAATTTTAGGTTCTGTAAATTTTACTTCTGTAAAAATAAAGATGAGAGAATAGAGGGAGAGAAATTGGAGGCCGTGAATTTAGACAAATTTTAACTATAGAGTTGTACTGTAGACAAGAATGAATTTAGGGTATCATGTAAAGTGAGATAATTTTGGGCAAACAAAAGGATTAATTGAATTTAACCGACATTGCATTTTCAATCCAAAGAGGTAAACATGGTTAAGTACATAAAATATGTAAGTCTGGCAGTGTTGTTCTGGCATTACCTGCTGCTTCAGACTAGAGTATAGCTAAACCCCAAGCTCTACCTGGTTGGGGAAATAGCTGCAAAGGACCTTTCCTCCCTCTTCCCTGGTTCTGCAATTTATTGGTCCCCTTCTGTGTCTCATACTGGCTGACATCTATCTCCAGCTAGTCTGTAATTGAATGGCTACCATCTCTTAATATGATACAAACTGTGCTCAGTCTTTGATGTGAGTTATAAATATGTCTTCAAGGTTCAGATACTTTCAGTCCCAGCTATCCAAAGTTTATGACAGAATTTCCATGACTATAGTTTTTTTGTTCCGGTGGCATTTTACACATCATGTAATATATACAGCTCAACAGCTCAAGAGATGTGACTGTAGCTAAATATGAATGCCCTCTGCAGATGTCTTCTGCATCATGCCTGCTGTCGCTGCATTATTCCACAAAATGTTTCCTCAGACGGATTGGGAAGTTGTGTGTGGGTGGCAGTGGTGGGGGTGACAGCCCTCTCTGGAGTTACAATGGTGTTGCTTTCCAGGTTCAGTGCCACCTTTTCTTTCTTTCTTTCTTTTTTTTTTTTTTTTGAAGAGGGGTCTTGCTCTGTTGCCCAGGCTGAAGTGCTGTGGTGGTATCATTATAACTCACTGCAGCCTCAATCTCCTGGGTTCAAGTGATCCTCCCCACTCAGCCTCTCCAGTAGCTGGACTATAGGCACATACCACCATGCCAGCTAATTTTTTAATTTTTTTGTAGAGATGGGGGTCTCACTATATTACCCAAGCTGGTCTTAAACTTCTGGCTTCAAGTGATCCTCCCACCTTGATCTCCTGAAGTGCTGGGGCTATCAGAGCCATCTGGAAGATACCTCTGCCCTTCAACTTCTCAGATGTTCTTTGACTATGTGTACTTCCTTTAACTCTACAACACACCTCTCAACTATGGAAATTAAGTTTAAAAATTCTCTAACTGCAGTTTCCTGAGGATTTGCTGAGTTTATGCTTAGGGAGTTTTACCCACAGACGCCTGGAATAGCTTGCCCTGGCACAGAGTGCGCTTTGTCACTCTAGGATAATTCTGGGCACACTCTCTCCTCAGGACCCCAAATGGTGTTTATACTTTAAGAGGTACTGGAATTTGATAAGAGCTGAATGATTCTGAATTACTACTGTGATGTTGCCCGTTTGAAACCCAAATTACTATCATTATGAACTATTTTTTTCTCTATCATATGTGTTATCTACATACAAATGGGGTAGGATAGAAATTTTTCTTTTTCTTTTTTTTCTAATTTGAAGGGAAAGACATCTTCACAGAGAGGAAAAAAACTAAAACTGAAATACATACTTTTAATAATGCAGTAAATGTTCGGAAGTCAGTCTTCTTATTGTACGGAGGCTATTTCAAGAAAATACATTCCTAACTTTAACAAAGGTGAGTATAGTGACTAAATTCTAATAAGTATCTGAATATATTTTTTCTAATTAATTTAGTCATTAAAATTTTGCATGAGATACAGTTTTTTTGTTTTTGGTCTTAACTTGGCTTCTAAGAAAAATCCATGGAATTCTGTAAGAGTAAGGTGTCTGGGCATGGTGGCTCACACCTGTAATCTTAGCACTCTGGGCAACTGAGGCAGGAGGATCACTTGAGGGCAGGAGTTTGAGATGAGCCTGAGCAAGAGCGAGACCCCATCTCTATGAAAAACTGAAAAATTAGCCAGGCATTGTGGTAGGAGCTTGTAATCCCAGTTAAGTTAGGAGGGTGAGGCAGGAGGATCACTTGAACTCAGAAGTTTGAGGTTGCTGTGACCTATGATGATGCCACTATACTCTAGTCTGTGTGACAGTGAGACTGTATCTCAAAAAAAAAAAAAGAGAGAGAGAAAGAGTGTGGAGATTAGTTCTGATTACACACTGAATATCATATATAAGACTTAATCATAGAATTGCTTAGAAAGATCCCGCATAAAAGACAACTGTAAATACCTCCTCCTTATGATTGTGAGTGAAGTCTACGATACTCCAATTGTTGATTAGTTTTACTGATCTCATTGTACAAACCAAAAATAAATGCAAAAAATTGAGGGTTAATGCTGCATTCTAAACGGGTATTGTTCATAGAACAGATACAACTGTGAGTAGACAGTGTAGGGATCTGGGATCATTCACATTCACTATTAAATATTCATATTAAAGTACTGTAGGTTTTATTTGGCTATAGGCTGAAGATCTCCACTTCATTCATCTATTTTCTCATATGACACAGAGAAGAGTCTAAGTTTATTGCAAAATTACACACCTAAAGTACTACTCTGTGAAGCAAGAGCACGGTGGGCTAGCCATGACACTGGCTTATCTCGATCCCATTAAGTGCCTGCTCCTGGGTGGGCGTACAAAGAAAAGCCTGATAGGTCTGCACCGTTCACACAACTGGCTTGGAAACATTTTATTTTAACTTGACCATCCTTCCCTTTTTTTAAAATTCCCATTTTGGAACTCAGCTGATCTTCTAGTCTCTTGTCTACACGACTAATGCACTTTGACAGACTAATTTTCTACCTTTCCAGGCCTTGACCTTTGGTTTGTTTTCGTTGGAATACAAATCCGACTGCTGTAACCATTCGGTTTCCACTGATAGGGCTCGCCTAACCTCGCCGTCCATGGGAGTATCAGCAGCCCTGAGCCATGGCGGGGCGGGGACCCAGCTTCCTGGCTGTTACTCGGTTTCCACTTGTGGTCTGCGACACGTGTGCCTCTTCTTTCTGCTTCTGCCCACGTCCCAGTCAGCGAGAAGTGGAAAAGAGAAGGTGGAAAACACTCCCCCTTTCCCTCTGGACACCCAGCTCAGAGGCGGCCTATGTCACTGGACTCACATTTCATTGGCCAGGATTTAGTTGCAGGCGACCCAGAAGATGCAGTCTTTGCCTGGGTGGCCACTGCCCGGCTGAAACTGGGGGGTGAGGCAGGAAAGAACGGAAAGGGAAACAGTAGCCATCTCACTACTCTCTGCCCCTCAGAGTGCTCTCTCCTTTCAAGTAGGGATTTCCTACTCCTGTGCATGGCCCGCCCTTATCACCTATGGCAGGAACAGCCAGGCCCACCAGGCAGAGGCTGGAGACAGAGTTCGCTGCCAGACCTCTGATGTGAAGTCTTGTTCTGATCATGCAGAAAATCCTGCCATCTGCACTGACATTTCTATCTCGGACATTTAGACATTGCTTCAGGATAAATGTGGGAGAGTTTTGCTGGTGGGAACGCAGCCAAGCAAACAACTTCTGGCAAGATTGCTTTGCCAGAAAGTTATGTCATGAGCTCTTGGGGGCCAAGAGAGCAGGGAAAGGAATTGAGACCTCACAAAGTAGCCTTGAAGATTGTTTGGGTCACTGAATGGAAATGTACAAACAGTTGCTGAGGGGTGGAGGGCTTCAGGGGCTTCCCGCTGCTCGGAGTGTGCTGAGAGCAGGCAGACAGCTGCCAATTTAATTTTGGGGTTGGTTCGGTGCCTGTGGCTCAATCGGCTAAGGCGCCAGCCATGTACATCTAAGGTGGCGGGTTCGAATCCCCAGCCCAGGCCCGCCAAACAACAATGATGGCTGCAACTAAAAAATGGCCGGGCGTTGTGGTGGGCGCCTGTGGTCCCAGCTACTTGGGAGGCGGAGGTGTGGGACCCAAATTTGAAATTACAGCCTAAGAACCTAAGACTCAGTTCTCTGTTCCTTTTCGTCAGTACATGCTATAAAATATCCCCTGACCTCATTCCCTGACTAGTCCCAGTTGTAAAACTCCCCTCCCCACTTCCTTGTGGGACAGTACCAGTAAATCCCCTTTAGGACGTCTTGTATAACCCACCAATTATGCCATAAATATCTTGCTTGCTCAGCTTGCTTGCTCAACTAAAATTTTTGCTACACAGCACGTCTGGGACCCTTCCTGGG
>CAUYQV010010662.1:0-22948 GCA_963574575.1 Galagoides demidoff | reverse complement strand
ATTAAATGATAGCTGTATACATTAATGCAAACATGGGGTACAGTGTAGTGTTTTCATATACAATTTGAAATACTTTCATCAAACTGGTTAACATAGACTTTATGTCATTCACTTAGTTATTGTGTTAAAACATTTATACTGTAGTTCTAGAAAAGTTCACTTGTACCTTTGTTAGACCATATAGGTGATCTTTCCAGTCAGCCTCCCACCACCTAGACGCCCTTCTCCCCTCCCCTCCCCTACCCCCTCTCCACATTCTCCCTTACTGGATAAGTGTTTCCAAGTTTAGAAATACTTGTTTTATGAATTGATTCCCTTTTATTAAAAAACAACCCTAATATGTCCCTTTCTTGATACTAACATTTACTTCCTTACAGTAGTTGTAGGAACTTTAATAATAGGTTTCTTCATGGGCGTAAGAGTCAACAGGTGAAGATCTAGTTTGAGGTGTGCATGTGCAATTATAATTATGTTTTTTATCCTTAAGTAAAGAGTACAACATGGCACCACCAGTAGTCTCTAAAAAGTCCCTGTCTACCTTCATCTTGTGTTGTTTTTCAATTGTTCTCATTATTAGGGGGCAACACAGATGCTTTTGCATTTAAATGAATCTTTAACCAAAATCCTCATGCAGATTAGTAATAGGTGACACTGCTAGACCACAGAGAGGCCATGGCACAGTTGCGTGCAAAACTTACATGGTTCAGTTGAACGATCATGGGTTTGGGAGTAAGTAGACCTAGATTTGAATCTTGGGTTTATGAGTTTGCAATACCTATTTAGGTGTCTGTACTTTACTGTCTTTGTCTCTAAAGTTGGGTGGTAATAATAATAACAATCTCATTAATTTATTGGGATGGCCCAGAAACTTCACCCACGAGTGAGTAATTTCTGCCAAATTGACTTACGGAGGTGACACAGGACCAGTGAGAGCTGGCTAAGTTTGTAGTGAACAAGAGAAAACAGAGGAAGAGAGTAGAGAGATACAAAACAGAGCAAGGCAATGAAGAAATTTTCCTAAGCCTTACAGAATTTAGCCAAAATAGAAAAACCCTAAGGACTGCCGAAGACAAGGAAACTATGGTGACTTCATACTCTGAGCCCGAGGTCAACTCATGGGAAGGAAACTTTGAAGGAGAGGAAAGAGAGGGACAAGCTGAAGGATTGGGCCAAAATGAAGAAAAGGGAGAACAAAAGAAAGAGGAAGAGTGAGATAATGTTAAAAACAGATGAGTAGAGAGCAAAAAGCAGCTTAAAATATGTGGGTTTTTGAGTCCAGAACAGGGAGTTGGGGATAGCAAGTGAGATATTTGCAGAAAGGGAGAATTCATTCTATAGTTTTTTAGGAAGATGCTGTGCTGAACCCAAGAAATATAAATGTATGAATCAATATTGATGAAATCAGAAGTTTGGGGGTGAGCATCAGTTTTGCAGAGAAACAGTTAATTTTTAGAATATTTCATAAGGAAGATTGGCTGTTGAGGGAATACTTTCAAGATATTTTCAAGATAATTTTTAGAATATTTCATGAGGAAGATTGGCTGTTTAGGGAGTACTTTCAAGATACTTCCAAGATATTTCAAGTGGGCTAATGCTTAACTAACTCTCCTTTTACAAAAGTCTAAAACATTTGCTTATTCTCTTTAAGAGCAGAGGGCAGATGAAGGAGATGGGATTCGTTCTAATAAACACAGGGCCTAAGTTTAGCATTCTTTTTAAGAAGTGTGAAAGGACTCTAGTAATGGACAGATGAGGCTAACTGTCTGCTAAGTGCCTTTCACTGGGGCACAGCACAGGCTTCTAACCAGTGCAAGGACAATGAAAAACCCTTCATCCAGACAGATTATGTGATTTCCTGCACATGTAATAGCTAGAGGCAACTTTTTTTGCAATGAGAACTAGAATGGCTGTATGGGGCCTCTGAGGGATGAAGAACTCAAATGATTGCCACAAATGGTCTAAAGTGGGATCATAAAATACTCAGTTGTTGTATGTACACATGTTTCTGCTCCAGTCACAAAGAAAGCGTATAGAGCACAAAATAAGTTCTCTTTAAAAGATAATCAAAGTCAAAGCTCACTGAGTCTCATTCACTTATTTGTGAGAAGCGTATTCTTCTTTTGTTAGGTCCAAGAAACTTTAGGTATTTCTTTAGTCCAGTGAGACCACAGAATCAGAAATCTAGGCAGATTACCCAGATTTTGCTCCTGTCTTTCTCCTAGTACCTTGAGTTTCTGGCAGTCATAGTCAAGGCCCTTTGCTGCAAGAAAGGAGACCGTGGAAACCAGGACACTCATGAGAAACAGCCTTCCCCTGAACAAGGGCATGAACTGGCACTCTTCCTTACCTCCCTCGTGAGGAATTTCTTCTTGAAGGCACTCTGTTGACCTCTCTTGACAGATGCCTTCTGTCTGGGCCACCCTAGGCCATCAGTCATATTCTCATAATTTGAACCTCAAAAGGAAGGCATCCTGGTTCCAGCTCCATCTCCTTGTATCCTAAATAAGTTCCAGATGCAAACAGATGTATGGGTATGGGGCCTTGGCTAACTGCACCCATGATTTTCAGTCAAATTAATGAAGGATAATACTAAAGTGAGTGAAGGCCTCAGGCTGCTATTTGTAGTATATGGACTTCAAATTCTAGAAGGAACCTGAGATAGAGGATGTGAGATAGTGTTTAAAATAGAGCCTCAAATAAGAGCTGACCAACACTGTCCCAGCCCTTGCCCCAGTTCTGAATTATCTTTTTTTTATACCAAAAGGGAGAGAAAAGAGGAACTTCTAAGAACGTCTTAAAGGACTTTGCCCTTCTTCAAACAATAAGGGGGGTAGCCAGTGGAACTCATTCTAAGGCAAATCAGTTCATATCAAAACGCATCAAAGAGAAAATGCAGCATCTATAACTAGATTCAATTTTCATATAAAAAATTAAGCTTAATATTGACAAAGGAAATTTATTTCTTACAAATGATTGGGGTTGAGGCTTTTTGCATGGGGTCAATAATTGGTATGTCATACTATAGCTGAGCTGGAAGGTACATGATCATGGATGTCATTTATAGAGGAGAAAATATTGATTTTTCTTTCACAGAAGAAATAATGAAAGAAAAATATGTAGCAAAAAACAGTGACATTACAAAGATTTTTCCAATATAGTTCATGAAAGAGAATATACTTTGAGGTAACAGAAAGTTGTCTATATATTTAAACATTTAGAATAAAATATAAGAATTCTGGATAAAATAATTTCCTTTAAGTAATTCCATAATCTGGGAAGGGATAGAAAAAAGGAAATAAAAAGAAAATTGCATTTTAGAAAGAAGGGGAGTAAGGAAGTGGAAAGTGAAATATTTCATCTATTCCTGTGATGATGCTCCCTCATTATTAAAATCAACTTCTCAGAAACTGGGAGATCTGGCAGACACATATAATATGAGCAATTTTTTATTTGAAAAAGAAAACATGAAAACTAAGTCATCACAGAGGCCAGAGGAGGAGCCCTAATGTTGTTTTTAGCTATCTCTATGAGGGGACATTTAATGAAAGGTTATAAAGGAAGTTTTCAGGGTGAGGGGTAGACAGTAGTTTTAAGAAAATGGATATTCTGAAGAGTAGCAGAAATACTTAGCAGGCACACAAAGATGAGACAAACGAACTAAACACACAGAAGGCAAAGGTGAAGACAGTGGAGCAGAAATTAAGGGAAATCGAACGACAAAGGAGGGAGTCTTCCCCTGGGAACCAGATGATGAGTGAGGGAGGTCAGGCAGCCCCAGAGAGGGCAGAGGGGCGGCTGGGGAGGACCTGCAGATGAGCGTGACTTTGAAAGAGAAATGGCTCCTCTTGGAACTCTGTCAAGATCCTGGGAAGTTGCAGGGGGAGGGTGGAGATGGAAAGGGAGGGAGGGAGGCTGTGTGATGTGATAGAGGACAGGGTATTCATTACAAGGAAGTGGAGCAGCAATCTGGCAGCAGCAGGTATCACACTGGTTGGGGGATAGCGATGACCCTGTTCTTGAGTACAGGATACTCAAGGATACTCAGGGGTCAGCATTCCTACAAGGGTTAGAGGATTGCCTGCACCAATCATTTTAATGCCACATGGGAAAAATATAAGATGACCAACAAAACAAAACAAACAACCCCCCCCCCAAAAATATCAAAGTTATATTTTTAAAAGGAGGAAGCCAATCAGAATTGGACATTTTTTCTGATTTCTAAGATGCTAAATTATTCATGTTAATATCCTATGAGGCTTAAATGTGCTGATACATGTAAATTATTTAGAACAGGGCCTATAAGTGCCCAATAAATATTAGTTACTATTATTTGAAATGTTATTTTTAAATAAAACTTTATATATATTTTTTACCTTACTTCAATAAAATCTTTTCTTCCTTTCCCCTTTTCTCCTTTTCCATGCCTTTGTAAGTTCTACTTAACTAGATGCTTCCTTCTTTTTCACTGAATATTATAAAAGTAGGGGGAAAAAAAAGGATTGCAAAAATCTCATCAGTAGTGAGAGTAGACCTCCATCAATATTTATTGAAATTTAGTTTTGAAATGTGTTTTGCAATAATAACACAAGCTTAGGTGCATTGTGTTGCAGAGTTTTAAGAGCACGAGCTGTGGTGTTAGTTGGATTTGGGTTTTGAGACCTGCCTCTTCATCTTACTAAGTCTATGTTCAGGAGGAGATAGACTTGTGTAAATGTAGTGTCCTTCCTGACAATATAGAGAAACAAAGGTAGTCCCTGCCTCATGGGGTTGTTTTCAGAGTTGCATGAGCCCATCTGATAATGCCTCCAGTAATAGCCTCCACTGGCCTTGCCCCATCACTGTCACAGATTAGACCAACTGTAGTTTCCCCAACAATCTGGCTAAAATTGATCGGTCCAAGAGAGCATCTGGCCGAAGTTGGGCCAATCATAGCCTTCCCTCACCATTGTTTTGAATGTTAATTGAAGAAGTGTGGAGGAGGTCCTGTTGTAGTGACAAAAAATAAAACCAACACGCGGAGAGAAGCCAAGACTGCCTTTGGGAGAAGAGAGTCACACAGAAAGTGAAGGCGTCACTGACCTTTTCTTAACAGCTGGTGGTGCCTCAAGTTAGTTCTAGAGAACTCTGATCTCACTTCTGTGAGTCTCAGCTTAATGAGCTCCACCTTGAAGCAGTTATAAACAATGGTCTTAGATCCAGAGGCACTTGTTCAGATCCATCCTTGCTCCTAAGCTATTTTGTACAGAGAAAGCACAGTGTTTAATGAGGTGAGGCCTGGGCAGTCTGGCTTCCCTCCAGCCCCAACCTTTGCTACTTCTAAGTTTCAGTCTCAATGCCTACCTTGGGCTACAATTGGCTTCGGGTAGAAAATTCAGTTTTTTCAAATTTGAAAGGCTTAAAATTATTAGTCTTTCAGGTAACTAAAAGAGCCTTTATTAGCCAAACTGTATTTGTCTATATTCTGTGTTTTTAAACTAAACATTAAACGTCTCTCTTTCTTATAGGATTTTACTGAAATCTGTAAGAAATAGTCAAAATGTGCCAAGATTCTGCAATTTTCCCATTTAAAAAAATATCTTTGTTGTGGTTAATACATTTTTTTTAACTCCTAAGAATATATACATTGGACAAACATTTAGCCACATACAATAAAACCTCCATAGTTGACAACCTGCCTACACTGACCCAATTTTCATAGACTGGACTGGTACCACATGTACATATCAGTACAGTAGTCCTAATTCCTTATGTTGATCACCTCTGTATATTGACCAGTTTCTTACAGTCCCTTGGGTGGTCCACTTTAGAGTTTCTACTGCATCTATGTAACAGAAGTTATCAACTTACCTTCTGGAAAGAAAAGGGTCCTAAGTTCTTCCCATCTGCCTCCCTCCATCCTCCATCCTTCACTCAGCCAATTCCGTAATACATTTAAGTGCATACTCAATTCCCAAGTCCCAGAAATGGAATATGTTAGGGTTCTGAAGTGTAAGATGGGAAAATCAATTCTGGCTTACAGAAAAGGATTGCATTCAAAGGATATTGGGCAAATCAAACAATTGCTTAGAGGATTAGAAACCAAGGCCAGAAGCTGCACACACAGGAGTCTGGGAAAGTGAGTGTAGTTGATCTTTGAACCACACAGGCTTGACCTGTGTGGGTCCATTTGGACACAGATTATCTTCTACCTCTGCCACCTACTAACATAGCGAGACAACCCTTCCTCTTCCTTAGCCTACTTACTGTGAAGATGACAAGGATGAAGATCTTCAAGATGATTCACTTCCACTTAATGAATAGTAAATATATTTTCTGTTCCATATGACTTTTTTTTTTTTTTTTGAGACATAGCCTCAAGCTTCGCCCTGGGTTGAGTGCTGTGGCATCACAGCTCACAGCAATCTACAACTCCTGGGCTTAAGTGATTCTTTTGCCTCAGCCTCCCAAGTAGCTGGGACCACAGGTGCCTGCCACAATGCCTGGCTATTTTTTGATTGTAGTTGTCATTTTTGTTTGGCAGGTCCAGGCTGGATTTGAACCTGCCAGCTTTGGTGTATGTGGCTGGTGCCTTAGCTGCTTGAGTTACAGGTGCCGAGCCCATATTACTTTCTTAATTTCATTTTCTTTTCTCTAGCTTATTTTATGGGAATAATACCATATATAATACATATAATATACAAAACATGTGTTAAATGAGTTTATCAGTAAGGCTTCTGGTCAAAACTAGGTTATTACTAGTTAAGATTCGGGGCAGTCAGAAGTTATATATGGGCCAACTGTGGTGGTTTGGGGAGGTTGAGGTGGTAGGTTAGCTTGAGGGCAGGAGTTCAAGACTAACCTGGGCAATGTAGTGAGATCCTATCTCTACAAAAAATGAAAATTAAATTAAAAATTTATACACAAATTTTTGACTGCATGTAGGAGAGGATTGGCACCCCAACCCTTGGGGTGTTCAAGGATCAGTCATGTGGTATTTTTGGACTACAGTGGGGTCAGGTTTTGTGTTTTTCTGAGATTTATAAGAAAGGAAGAAAGTTTTCCCAGTATAGGATGGTGTATTTCAGATGCTTGATGAGCAAAATATGACAAATATCCAACACACAGGGTGACTCTGCTGATGAGGCACTTTTTTCTTCTTCCTTATGTTCCTATTTATTCTTGCAAAAACTTCCTGTTGTGAAGACTCTGTGTATGTCTCTTCCTTGTGACCCCCAGGAACCCGATCAGCTGGGTCACATATATTACAGGCAAGTTAAACGTAGTAGAGGAAAACAGGAGGCTGAAACCAGCGAAGGCAGATTCCGAGACTTTTGATTATGTAAGAAATCGATTAAGCAATATCTTTAAATATTTCTACTAATATTAAAAAAGATTTAAAAAATTTTTGTTTTACTATTCTTTATAACCTTTAAGATGTAGTCAAACTGTATTTGGAAACACTTTATATTGATATAGACAGAATGCTACTTAAAAATAAAAGTTTTGAAATAGGAAATGTTTAAATATAGATACCAGTATAAGAAACACCATTTACTCATCATTTGGTTTTAAATTGTTGAATAACTGCTTTCATTTCCCTCGATTCAGAGGCCACAATTTTCAGTGTTTTACATTGATTAATTTAGTTTAATTTCATATCATTATATGACATGTATTACAAAAATGGCTGTTTTAAATGTTTTTAGGCATTGCGTATGGGCGTCTCACCATGTAAGACAAGGTTGTGATTCCTTTTGCTTTTCCTTTTCTGTCACACTCTTCCTGTCATCCTAATAAATTGTAATTTATGGGCTCAGGTAGCGATTGCCTATATTATGATCATGTAAATTCTGTCCACAGCTGAGCTATTTAGTCTCCTAGGATTTCTTTTCCTTTTTTGTACAACTTTTCTTTTTTCCTCTGAGGTTACTATCATGTATCTTTTATTTTCTAGCTTTCTTTATACTTATCTTTAATTACTTCCAAACTTTTAGCCATTTGTCTAAATCCCCTCTCAGTCGTATTAGACACCTTATCAATTCCATCGTCTGGAAGAACTTTCTTCTGAAGTCTTGAGCCTGCTCTAATCTGGCATGGATTCCTTCCTACGATCTATCTTCATTAGATAGATGGATGGATTTTCTTTATCTTTCTCTTATTTGGTCCCAGATTTTATAATGGTGTATTCTTTCTCTTTTCAAATTATGTTCTTTTGGTGGCAGACGTTCCTCAGCAGAGTACTGAAAAATGGTCTAATACTTAGATGGAAACTATTTGGAGACCTTATATAACCAGGTGTGCCCTTCCCCTGTAAGCTTAATTGATAGTTTGGCTGAGTTTGGAGTTCTAGTGGGAGATAATTTTCCCTCTGACTTTTGAGGCATTGCTTTGCTGTCACCTGCCTTCCAGGGCAGACTAAAGTTGGCAAACTATGTCCCTCTTATCTTTTTTATGTATGGCCCATGAGCTAAAAATGGGTTTTACATTTATGTAAGGGCTATAAAAGTGAATAAACTGGTCAAAAAAAAAAAGCCAGTGAAGAGAATAGTCAACAGACTGTGTGTGGCTTAGGAAGCCTAAAAATATTTACTATCTGGCCTTTTGCAGGAAAAAACGCTGGAGTAATACCTCTGGGGTAGACCGAAGCTGTTTTGATCTCTGATTTTGGTATGTGATCTTTTTTATTCCTCCTGTCAGAGAGCTTGTAGGATCTCTCTTTGAACCTGGTGTTCTAAAGTTTCTCAATGATCTATCTTTATATGGTCATGTTTTCATCTATGTTGCTGGCACTTGCTGGGCTCTGCCATTCTGGAAACTCAGATCTTTCTATGCGGGGCAATTTCCCTGAACTATTTATTTGATAATTTTCTCTCTTCCCTTTTTTTCTTTTCTTTCTGGAACTCCCATTATTTGGATGTCAGACTTTCTGGATTGATGCTCTAATTTTCTTATCTCTTTTCTCTCAATTTTCAATTTCCTCTCCTTCTATTAAGTTCTAATTCTTTTCTTTTCAATTTCTAAGAGAACTTGGTTGTTCTCTGAAGTGTCCTTTTATGGCAGCTTGTTTTTTTTTTTTAATGAATGCATCATCTCTTATCTCCCTGAGCATCATATATATGTGTGTATATATATATATTTAAGTTTCCTTTTTCTTATATAGATCTTGTTCCCTCCAATTTTCTTTTTTTCTGCTTGTTTGCTTCAATTTCTTTCAGACAAGAGCCTTTCCTGTGATATCTGATGTCATCGAGTTACCTGTTCATGCTTAGAATGGGGCACTGCATCGTGAGGGGCTTGCCAGCCCTGATGTTTATTGTAGGGATATCTGGCTCTGGGCCACCTTGTTGGGGAACCCCCCACTGTGATGATCTTTAAGATTGTCAAATTCTCTGGAGGAAATTCTTCCAATGTAATCTTAGGTGGAGGATGATAGACTTACTACAACTATTGTTCTAGAAACCCATTTAGGGAAGAGAAGTATGGATTTCCCAATTCAACATATCAAATTCTCTTAGCCCTGTTTTTGACATGATTCCTTCTGTTCTAGATGTCTCCTAGCTGATAGAACCCCCATTTGGCCTTCTTTAGGGAACCGATTTAGAGTTCTCAGGTGAGGAGGGCAGCCACTAGGCTGCTCAGACGGGGGGCAGGAATCTGAGCTCTAACTGCCTTTTAAGCAAACTGTGAACCCATCCTCCTGTTTTGTCCTGCTGTGACCTGTACTTCCAATGCTTTGTATTGCTGGTGTTAGGGGCCCACAGAGGAAACTGAGCTGCTTTTCTGCTTCTTCATTGTCAACATAGGATTCTCTTTTCTTAGTTGTTTGAAGTCAGAAAAACCCATCTGCCTTCCAGCTTCAAAAACCTGCTTCTGTTGTCTCTTTTCCCATTACCTTTTCCCTTTTAGAGTAGTGGTTCTCAACCTTCCTAATGCCATGGCCCTTTAATACAGTTCCTGTGGGTCACGACCCACAGGCTGAGAACCACTGTTTTAGAGGGGTTTGGGAGGGAGTGAAAGTAAATGTGTACTCACAATGTGCCATCATCCAGTTTAAACAAATCTTTTTGCCATATTTGCTTATGGGTTTTATTTCTTAAAACATATAACATTAAAAAGTCAGTTGAAACTCTTTTTCAAGCCCCTTTCAGTCTCATTTCTCTCCCTTCCTCTACCAACGTATTGACCATTTTGAGGTCAGTGGACGTCCTTCCCTTCCTTCGTGCTCTATCTTTATTTCACATGTGTGTATCCGTTATCGTGCATAGTTCTACAGGTTTTAAACTTCAGAGGAGGGGTGTTAAATGCAGCTTTCTATGATATAAAATACCTGCGATCTGAGTATGGTGATAGATTTAGCTCTAGATCCATCATTTCCACTGCCTAAGGATATTTTGTTGGATAAATATCATCAAACTGCTGTCTTGTGTTTCTACTAATTAATAGTCCATGCTAGCCCAATACGGGGGCTCCCCGTCCTCCATGTCTTCTCCAACACTCTCCATGGTATGCTGACATGTTCTTTAAATGTTCAGTTATTGTAACATGGGTTGTATTTCCTGTGTGCTGAGTGGCAGAAAATATAATATTAGAGCTCTGTCTTTTCAAGAGTCAAAGTAAAGCAGAAATAATACTGAGTCTGGGGACCCTGAATTCTATTTGGCTTGACTTCTCTGTACCTTAATTTCCTGAAATTATCTTTGATTATGACTACTGCTGTTCACAAGAATGCTGTATTTTTCCTTAAGTTAACCAAGTCTGAGATGTGATAATTTTGAGATTTTGGTACATATTGTAGAGGAAGTATAAAACTAGGTTTTAGACAGATACTGATGTTGGTTCTAGGAGGTCGGGTGTCATTATCTTTCAACTTTTAGAAGCTGATGCCAAGGAACTCATGGATCAGTGAGACATGGCTAGGGGACCAGCTCTTAAGAAAAGGCTCACTGTTGAACTTTTGCTGCCTGGTGTGATCTTGTCTCCAGAGAGACAGCATGATCTGGCTACTGTGATAGCAAGGGCTGTGTATAACCCTTTTTAGTATGATTGGTTCACCATTGCTAAGGGGGAAATATCTTCCCTCACAGAGATTTCCTTCCACTTTATTCATCTTAGACAGGGCTCTGCTAGCAGAATGTAGCAGAAAGTTTTGGCATGGCTCACTTAAATTTCAGCCCTTTACTCACTAAGTGAAACGTAGTCTCAAGGCCTGTGGGTATTTTGCTAATTTGTTTTGCTTCTCCAGAAATCACTGAAAAATATCTTTAAAATTTAATGTATACTTGAAAACATGCAAGAATGTAAAATATATGAAAGTTGAGCTACAGAGAAACCTTCTAAAAGAACCCCAGTTGTAAAAAGCAAAACTATTTTAAATGTCTTAATTGCATCTTTCCACTGTGTGTAATCTTCAGCATTGCATTTCTAGCATGATTTAGATGTTCTTTCTTTTTGTAAATTTTCCTTTCCAACTGAACACACATTTGTTGGCTCATATCCAGCAAGAATTCAATTCAGGTTAATGATTTTCCACTATTCACATGCCTGATGAGTTCTCTCTTTGCCTCAAACAAATCGAGTGTATGAGACCTATGCATTTTATCGCTAGTGTCAGCCATTTAATATTTCTTGTTTATTTGTATTTATAAAATAATAGGTAAAGGTACAAAAAATTGA
Source organism: Galagoides demidoff (assembly GCA_963574575.1). Lineage (NCBI taxonomy): Eukaryota > Metazoa > Chordata > Mammalia > Primates > Galagidae > Galagoides > Galagoides demidoff. The sequence goes on along the minus strand of CAUYQV010010662.1, from coordinate 11,296 downwards.
GTACTTGCATAAATAATGCTGTGCACAAAATATAGAAAGGCCATTAAAGTGGAGTCATTGATTAGGAGGTGACTTGGGGAAGTCATTTGCCGCCTGAGATATGAATGTCCAAGGTTAGTATTAGACACACCCCCCCCCACACAGTATGTTAATTGCTTACAAACTGAATGCATGAATGTTAAGGCTATCTGAATTCTTACTATCTCATCTCTCTCTCTCTTTTTTTATCTTTTAAGCTCTGAGTATTTTCTTTTTAATTATTGGTATAGCATTCCTGCTGTTATATTTCCATGATAGAATTTATTCCTGTATCTGCAATTGTAGATGCCATTTACATAGAAGTTTAGTTGATTGTCCTATGTGTATTATCCCATCAATCTCCTATGAATTACAGGAGGAGAAATTGAACTGAAGGTATTCACAAGCCTGTGAGATCATTAGAACGTATTGTATTCCAAAGACAGACTGGGGACAGGCTGGTAGGAGGATAATAATTTTCTTTGACTCTTAGTTGTAGAGTATCAACCCTAGGAAGTCTGAAAGGTAAAGCACCAGGGGTCCTAAATGCCCAAAGTAGCACGAAATAGATTGCACTTGAAATTTCTATAGGTATAATAAAATATCCTCCAACAATCTGGAAGTAAAATAAGATTGCTGTCTGAGAGTTCAACATTTAAAACATGCATGTAATGACTTTTTTTCTGTAAGAAAGAGAATGTCTCCTTTGTCTATAAAACTGACAGAAAATTTACCAAAACTGTTAACATATCCAAAGAAAGTCTGTGTCAATAGGAAGGGGTGTTGATCAGCAAAGGAAGCCTAGTGTAAGGAGGGCAGGGGTGTGAAGATGCCCAAAACTATTCTGGAAAAGAAGAGATGAGCATGCAAAAACGTGAGCATGTGCCTCGCTAAAGAATTGGCATATCTGGTTTAATGATCTCATAGTGAAGAGGAATACATTATGTGATTTCAGCCTGATGCTGTTAAATAGATAACTCATAAAAATAACTCTGTTTGTTTTGATTCTACATTTACCAAGTCACTTTATCATTACCACTTGGTTCCCTGGGTAGTTAATATACCTATAGGAAGAGAGTGCCAGATCACTGATCTGAGTCTCAGGGGCTCTTGGCATTTTATCTCCCTGTAAATAAATTGGTATATGGTTTCAGATATTACACTTAGAGTTCAGTCAGATGACTCCAACTCCGAACAATGCATTCTACAAAATTCACTAAGGCAATGCTACCGTGTGAGGTCACTTTCGAGGTACACAGCTGGTGACATCTCTAACCCCTCTGATGTGGTATTGAGAGAGGATACCTAGAAAAAGTAAGGTCTAAGAACAGAGGTCTTCTCAAGGGGACCCCAAGCATACACCTGCCAGATTCTCCCAGTGGCGACTCAGCTCTTAGGAATTTGTAGACTTGACTTCCTGCGACCTGGAAACTTCTGCTTCTATACAAGCCTGCGGTCTATGAAAGCTGGAGCCAGCTTCTCCAGCTTGATTCAAACTGACCAGTGAGAAAGGAATCTATGGGCCAGAACTTTTTGATTAGGGATAAAAATGAGAAGACTGAGCTAGTCAGGGAGTGCAGCCATTTTGAATTCTTCTGTGTGCCTTTGTTCCGCCAGCTGAAATAAAACCCACCCTCTTTTAAACACAAAGTTTGGGTGTTCATTCTCTCCACTGGGCCTCAACTTCCTGCAGTATTAGCTGAGCAAGGGCACTCATTGGCCACAAGACCTTAGTCCATAAGGAGGATAATGCATGAAAGGAAACTACTTTTAAGGTATGATAATAACTTGGCTTGAGCTCTTTTTTCACAGGGTCAATACACGTATGTGTTGTGTAAGCATAGTTTCATCATCACACCTTCACTGTTCATTTTTCTTCCATGTTTTCCCTCCCATGTTGCTCCCATGTTCCATGTTGCTCCCATTTTGGTTACTTCAATCACTCACTGTTTCTGTAGTACAGACCCTCTTGTGTTACAAAGGGAGGCTCTAATTCCTTCTCCTCAAGCAGTTGGTAATGTAACTACCAACTTCCATAGAAGAACTATTCAAAGAGCAAATGTCAAAATTAAGGATTTTCAGTTCCCTGTCACAAAAAGTAGGATTGCGTATGACTCAAGGAAGCCCTTGCCTGATTGACTCCTTGTATATGACAAGTTGTGAGGGTCCAGGTGTAGGGAAAAGTTCTTCAATGGGAGATTTCTCTGGTGCAAAAGGGAAGACAAGAGGCAGTCAAAACTTCTGGCCAGCCTAAGCAATAGCTGCTCCATGCCAGCCATTCCTTTTTAGGAAACATGCATATTGAGCCAGATCAGTGAGAAGGATTTTTTCTAGACAAGTGGATACCTACCAATTTCTTCCTGACATGGTTCCAACATCACTAGTATCCCTCCTGATATCTTCAATATTCTAAACAAAACAAAACAAAAAGGAAAAGAAAGAAAAAGTTCCCAGGATGATAAAAATAATCAAGTATATCAGAACACACAACCTTTTCCAAATGAAAGAACGCAAATCACATGTCAAAAATATGTTAGACCTTGAAAGGAGGCAATTCTTACCTTGACTGTTTAAAATGGCCAGTCTTGATGTAGAAGCCCTGTGTCTGTTATTGGGTCTCTCTCCCCCCTACCTTGGTCTCTCTGGGTAAGATTAGAACAGTGAAAAGCACAAACTGAGCATCCTACCTTATGACACAGGTATTTCACCCAGGTGATGACTTTCAAGTGTAGGTGCAGAGCTGGTGATGGATCAAACTGCTGACCACTGGGTTTAGGAGCTCTAATTTCACATTCACATTATATTCGGGTACAATCTTCATTGGCAAAATCTCAGGATTTTTAGTAATAAAACAAAAGCTTGTGTGTCTTGGTTTACAAGTAAGTAAAATGGCAAAAATGCCTGGAGGATGGTCTTACAAATGCCACCGTTCATCAAGGATCTGTGATAGTAAAGTCTTCCAAGTTTAATGTCTGGGAGTTTTGCCATTACAAGCACTGCCCCTCCTCAGGAGGTCACTTAAACATACTGTCCTTTGCTGTGTATTGACCTGTTTGCTTGGGGTGTGTGAGCTTTGGCAGAGAAGTGGCTGGCTGTGAACTGAGAATTTGGGAGTTTGGGAATTGGTTTTTAGGGGCAGAATGTCCAGCCTGGGAGCTGCTCTCCCTTTCCTGAGAATTGTGTTCATCTGTCTCACAACATTCATGTGTGTGTCCATTGCGGTGTATCTTTATACAAGGGCCAACTTCCTCTACTCCCCTCCTCTCCAAGACACAGAGGACGTTTGACTCAAGTTAGGTGATTGAAATCTCTTTCCTGGTAATGGGGGAATTTGAACCTAGAAAAGTAAACTGTTGGCCAAACCCTACCACCTGAATGAGAAAGAAAGAAGCCTGTCTTCCAAGAAAGATAAGGCTAAAGAATAAAGAAGCAAAAAAGGGCAGAGACAAGAAACACAGAGAGGATTTCTTAAGATTCTCCAATTTTTCAGTTGCTAGATTCTGTCTCTTATTAAGATCTGGTTATGTTTTGCCTTTGGGATTAATGAGACACCTTTGTGTATCTTTGTAATAAAATCCTCCTTTGGTTTAATGCTTGATTTAGTGACTTATGACCCAGAGAGTCTTAATTAATAGAAAGGAATAAACAAAATGACTATCAATGTTTTAGTCTTTCTTCCTAAATGTCATTTCAGTCTGGGTAGATGTTTTCAAGGAAATTGTCTGGACCTCCAATGATGTACTTTATATATTCTTGTTCAACTCACAAATCAAATTTTCAGTGTTAAAATCTCCAGTAAGAATTTCAAGTAAGTAAATCCCTCAAACTGAGAGATGAATGTAGTTATAATGATCATATTTCCTTGAAAATAAGAGAGACTCTTTTAAAACAGTTTCATCTTCAGAGAATTGGGGTACATCTTAAAAGCATCTTAAATGTTTTTTCTTTTTTGTTTTCTTCCTAAGAAGCTGTTAATAACACAGTGGAGCATCTGATAATCTGTGATATCTCAGAATCAAGGACATGCAGCATATTCTTGTAACATCTTTCATGTCCTTCTCTTTTAATATTCCTGGATTTCTAGATTCTTAAACTGTAAGAAATGGCTGACCTACTTTGAGGATGCCTGTCAAAATGATTGTGCTTGTGGAATGGTTGGTTTTATTTCCCTGAGACATCTTACTTGACCTGGGCAAAGTTTTCTTGTTAAACAATAAATAATTTTCTTCTTACAAAGTGAGGGCGACAAAGGTGGAGACACCTGGCTGGGGGGGCAGCACCCATCCTAAGCCATTGCCACTGGGAGAGAGTCGCCTGCCTTTCCAATCTCCTTGGGGTCTTCCACCTAATAAGTCTATCCATTTTCAGTTTTTCTTGGCACATAGATGTGAAACAAAAATTACTCTTGGCTTTTTCCCTATGTCATATTCCTTGAAATTAGGAACACACACACACAAAGAAAAGCTCAAAAATAATACTATTTAACAACAATCATCCTAACAATTCTTTACTGTTGAATTCTTTGGTCCTTAAATAAATGCCTTTTACCTTTCATTATGTAGAATCACTTCTTAGAATAGTTTGTAATTTAAATACATAAAACCACTAGAATGAGTAATAGAAAAATCAATCTTTATTCTTTCAAATTAAATAAACCTGCTCATGAAAAATGTCTTACATGGATACTAAAAGTGTATCTAGAGCTATGTTTTAGGGGGAAGGAGGCCAGTAGATGAGAAGATCAGTCTTTTAAAGTAGGTACTTTCTATCTTTGTCTTTGTGAGAAAGTTGATCTCAGGCACCTGGAAATAGTGGGGCTTAAGTCCACACTCCCTTCCAGAGTGTTAAGGAAGAAAGGAAAGGAAGAATAGTGAGTTTTGGAAGCAGAGAGGCTTTTTATAAAGACTAGCTTCTGCACTAATTGGCCAGATGTGTTTTTGTACCATTTACTTAACATTTCTGAACTTCAGATTTCTCAGCTGTGGGATAGTAGATATTATTGTTATCTTTTGGGATGATCATATAGATCAAAGAAAGTGGTGTCCCAATCAGCCCAGGTTGCTGACCTGCCACTGGTGGGCGCTTAGTCGGGAGCTTCTGTTGTCTTCACTGTCATTATTGACAATGTAACCTCCTGCCAGAGCGCTCTCTTGGGCAGCAGGTATCTTGGACCATCTTATATGCAGTACATACGTCAGTCTTCTCCAAACAATTACTATCCCCTTGCATACCTGATAGAGGAGGAGCTGTGTTACTTTAGTTCTTAGTTGCAGATGACACAATTCTATTTAGCAAGTTTGAGCAAAAATAAATTTTATCCATAGTGTGAGAAAGCCCAGAGGGTTTCACCATCCTGGCTGAGATTGAGTTTCAGGACCACTCTGCAGAACTGGCTTGGAGAGGAGGTCGCTGCTACTACACTACTAATCCCAGAACCAGGTTTATCTGCTGCCATCAAATAAACTTTTTATTTATTTTGGCTTAGCTTCATCCCCAAATCATGCAGTTTCTGCCATGATCAAGAAACTTCCAGCACCACCATCAACTCCAAAAATTTTCAATCAGTACCAGCAAAGTAGACCTGCTGTCTTTCACCCCTCCTTTCACATATCACTTTAGAATTGGTCTCATATGGGTGGGTCTGGGTGATTGCAACTACATTACAAGTCTATGATCTAAACAGCAAAAAGGGTTAGGTAATTGGTCTTTTTCTTTTCTTGTTTTCTATTCTATGTTGAGAAGGTGGGATTCTCCATTCAATTTTGATAATTGAGAGTTATCAAAAAGGTTTTGGCAGCCACAAGTGCTGGATATCTACTATAATGTCTTAGGTGTGTTAGAAACATTTTACTCCTGTTTCACCAAGTTGTCAGGTGCAAAGGCCTGACAAAGAGATGACCACTGTCATCAAGATGTTCAGAGTCTGTTTTTATCACTTTTCTGTCCTGGTTACCAAGAGATAAGTTAAAAATATCATGCATGTCGTGTACATTTTATGATTTATAAATATCTGTTCAAATTATCGTACATTTTTTCTCACAAAATCCTAGAAGGTGGTCATTGTTAGTTACATTTACATACAGAAAATTAATGGCCCAAGAAAATGTACTTTGCCAAAGGTCATCCATCTGGTAGTTGCCAGATCTAAGGATGCAATATAGGTTTTATCCAAATAAATTGTTTCTAACTTAAAACCCACCAATGGCTAAGAAAGCAGAGTCTGATAGATTTGAGTTCAGAGTCTATTTCTGCTATTTATTATTTTGCTACTTAATTTCCTTGAGCTCAAGTTTTTTCATCTGTGTGGTTAAAATGATGGTGTAAGATCATTGTGATGATTAAATTAGACATTGTCAACACAGACTGTGTTCACTGTAACAGTAGGTGGCCAGTGAATCACACGTGGTATCATTACTGTCATTGGGATAATCATTATTTGTGTTATACCCCAAAGTTCAAGAAAACTGGGGACACATATCTCTCATATCCTTGTGAATATGTGCTCTAAACAGCCCTAGACAGAAGAAGGTTTATCTATAGGGTGCCTAGACAGACAGTAAACTTTATTTATTGACTTTTTAATAACTAGGTCATCTGTCATTTTAAAGTCATGGGCAATATTCTTACTTTAGAGGACAAAATTTAGTCACTCTTGGGAAGTCTCACTTTGTTCTAGAAAGGATTACCAAGGGATCTTTTCAAGATATTTAGGTATCTGGCAAACTCCCACCTTATCTGTGTGTCTTTCTGTGAATTTGCAATATGCCCAGAGAGCCTTCTAAAGTTCTAATGGACTGAGGTAAAGCCCACCTAGATCAGGGTCAGCAGAAGCTTTGAGAGGAAATCGCCCTAAAGGCAAAGAAGTGTGAATGATCTCGAGAAAGCACAAGAACCAAGGGAATTGGCAACAGAAGTGCTTCTGGGTATGATCCTTGGTTGATGCTAGAACCTCTGATCCAGGACATGGTCTGCCTTGAGAGGGGATAGACAAATTGAAATAACTGATAATGCAATATTTAGAATCCCAGATTGGGTTTGAGTGAGGATATGTACTTTTGAAAGTGTACCACATGTGATTCACTGGCCATCTACTGTTACACTGAATGTAGTCTGTGTTGACAATGTCTAATTTAATCATCACAATGACCTTATACCATCATTTTAACCATACAGATGGAAAAACTTGAGCTCAAGGAAATTAAGTAGCAAAATAATAAATGGCAGAAATAGACTCTGAACCCCAAGGCACTGGGGTCTAAGGAGCCACTGCAGTGGATGGCATTCGGGGTGTTAGCTCTGGGAACCTCCTGGTCTGGGTGGTTACACAGTGTCCCCTTCAACAAGAGCAATAGTGGAAGCAAATGGACATTGCATCCAGATCTCTGGTTATTCTAGTGCCTGTTTCAATGCACAAAGCTTTGGCTTTCCCCTGGCACCCACCTGATTTGGTAATAGTTCTAACATTGTGGCAGTGAATGAGGTAGGTAGTAGTTTGGTTGTCTTGGCCCATTCATCTTAAAGCAAGAGAATCCAAACTTCATTTGAAGACTGAGTAAGCACGCTAGGGAGTTTTGATCATGCCTTAACATACTTCTTCATATTAAGGTAGACTGCTCAGATTTTCTGCTATTTTAAATAAGTGGGGATTTGATGGCATTGCAATTTGTATATGAAATAAAAATGTAACCTTCTGATGTGAGCCAACAGTGGTACAATCTGGGTTACATATGTAAATAACTATTGTGTATATGCTATGGAAACAGAGCTATTGATACTGAAGGTGGTGGTTTATCAAACACCAAAGAAAATGTGAAGACTAACACATTTAATAGTGAAAATCGTCATTTTCAGCACACAAAGACTAAGTCCCCCTTGGAATTCAGAAAGTGGCTAAAATGTCTTTTTAAGGTTCAGTCACTTGAAAGGAAGACTCCCAAGAGGGGAAAGACCACATGTCCTCTCTGCGCTTCTAGGGGAGCCATAGCTTAAACAGTTCGTGGAAAGAGCCTCGGCTGTGCAGTCAATTGGAAGTAGATTCCAACTAACCTACGTCCCAGTTCCTCATCTGTAAAATGGGAATAAACACGAGGATCTTGTGGGACTATTATGATGCTGACATAACAGAACACAGGAAGGGGCTCTAGCACAGTATTTAGTGCGTGTTGACATCCTTTGCCCCCTTCCCTCTTTTCTGTGTTTGATGGGTGTGGGGAAAGGGGTGGGACTAGAGGCCAATGAGCTGGAGCTTCATGCTGCCAGCAGGCCTCCAAAAAACTTGTCTTTATTTCTTATAGCATAACTATGTACATTAATGCAATCATGGGGTACAGTGTGCTGTTTTCATATACATTTTGAAATACTCTCATCAAACCGGTTAACATAACTTTCATGTCATTTTCATAGTTATTGAGTTAAGACAGTCGTACTCTGCTTTTAAAAAGATTCACTTGTACCCGTGTAAGATAAACCATAGAGGTGACCCCACCGATCACCCTCCCTCCCCCTATTACCCTCCTCACCTCCTCTCTCCCACCCCTTCCCATATTCTAAGGCTATAATTAGGTTATGACATTCCTATGAAAGCTATGAATTAGTTTCAAAATAGGGCTGTGTACATTGGATACTTTTTCTTCCATTCTTGAGATACTTTGCTAAGAAGAACATTTTCCAGTTCCATCCATGTAAACATGAAGGAGTTAAAGTCTCCATCCTTTTTTAGGGCTGCATAATATTCCATAGTGTACGTATACCACATCTTATTAATCCATTCATGGGTTGATGGGCACTTGGGCTTCTTACATGACCTAGCAATTATGAATTTGGTGGCAATAAACATTCTGATACAAATATCTTTGTTGAAATGTGATTTTTGGTCTTCTTGATATAGAAGATATCCTTCTTGCAGGATCAAATGGCAGATTTATTTTTAGTTCTCTAAGTGTTCTCCAGATGTCTTTCCACCACATTGCATTTAATTGTCATACTTATTAGGCATTTCTTGGCTATAACATTTCTCAGATTTTGGTTTTAATGACCTTGGAAGGTTTGAGGAGGACTGCCCAGGTATACTGTAGGATGCTCCTCATTGGAGTTTGTCTGGTGGTTTTGTCATGATTAGACTGGAGTTATGTATTTCAGAGAGGAAAATCGCAGATGTAAAGTGTCAGTTTCATCACATCCTACCAAGGCTATACCCACTATTAACCAGATTTGTGGCTGGTGATATTCACCTTAAACTGTTAATCAGTTTTCTCCATGACAGACCCCCACCCCCATGTTTTTTATAAAATTGTGTAATTTTCACAGCCCATACTTAAGGAATGGAAAATGATGTTTCCACTCCTTTAGGATAGAGTTTCTTCATAAATTATTTGTGATTCTTCCATGTGAGAAATTCATCTATTTTTAAATCTGTTCAATTAATTGTTTATATCCGTGTGTACTCATGAACATTTAATTTATACTTGGGGGTTATGATTTAATGCTACTTTATTTAGTTTGTTGCTCAAATTTTTCTAGTTTTGGCCATCAGGAGCTCTTTTAGTTGGTTCCTGGGGCCTTTTAACATGTCTCTTTCCATTGGGTTTGGGTTTATTTTTATTTTATTTTGTTTTCTTACTTTCTGGGACTTTCTATGTTCCAAAGTCATGTTGTGTATTTCCTGCCCCAGTCCTAGAAGTAGCCATTTCTTCCAGAAATCTAGTTCTTGTTGTTGGAGAATGTTATTAGAAAACAAGATTGGTGTACTAAGATGTCATTTTCTCTTTTAGGCCCTCTTAGCTAACACAGCAAAGAGATGTACGTATGTATACTAACTTAAGGATATAAAACTGTCATGACTGCATAAATGATCACAAGAGACATGGATGACAGTACACACTGCAAGAGGAGAAGCTAACCATAGGTGCAATAGCCTCATTGCAATGTGTACTGTCAATCCGTGTCTCATGTGATCATTTATGCCATTGTGACATAAAAGTCTATAAATATTTCTATATATAACCATCTAAGCATGAATTCTTACCAACGTGGGGTAAAATCCCACAAAAATTAAATGAACTGTGCTCTTTTAATTCCTGAAACTGAGCAAAATACTTGCAAGTATTGTGTGCTTTTGTGGAGGCCTAAGCGACCTGGGAAAGCACAGTGGGGGCCTGCAGGCAAGTCTTAACAACCTCCTACATGGAACCCTGACTGTGCAGTCAAGTCAGCCTGCCAGAAAAGGGTTGAAACAGCCCATCTGTGCAGAGGACATGACTCAAAGGTTGGTGTGAGTGAAAAGAAAAACTCTGTCGTAATGATGTGAGTAAAACACTCTATCGTAACAGCGGAGGCCTCCAAACCATAAGAAAACACTCATGGAACCTATTTCTTGGAAATTTAATTGAGTACATAGAAGAAAAAGATTTTACTCCCCTGTTTATCCTGACCTTTAACTTCAACAATAGAAGTCAGATAACGTATAGTTATTTTAAGTCTTCAGAGAGGAACAGCCTGAGGCTAGTCTTTAGATGGTCATTTCACTTTCCTGGACTTTCTTTCTTTTCTATAGTTTAAGATAAGAATGGAGGATGTTAGGATTATTGATCAATGTGGTGTACATGACTAACTCCCAATAAAAGGGAGTGGAAAATAAAGACATTTTGTTACATGCCATTTTAGAGTATGTAGTTGTTTCTTGCTTTCATACGATTCTAGGAGCCAGCTTGCACCCACAGCCAAGCCGTCCTTCTCTCCCCGCGAGAAAACATCACCCAACATACCAATGTCTCCAACTCTCCATTATTACCACATGGATCATTCCAGCCTCCTGACCTTAGTTACCTATAAATTCCCAACCCAACAGTCAGAAAGCTGGTTCCCATCACCTACCATTTAATCACACAATTGTTTGATTTCCAGCATATGTGTATAGTAGTATCGGAACTGTTAATCCATGCCAATGGTAAATAATTTTATTCATCAAAGAACAGCACTTATGCCCAAGTCCCTTTGCATTTTGGCCTTTTAGACTTCACTGATTTCTCTTTCTCAAGAGAGAAAGGAGAAAATAAAAGGTGATTTTACTAGTTTTATGGCTTTGGAGAATATGGGACCTTCTGGTTTCTGTGTACTGCCATGGGGAAGAGGAATTCTGGTTTCTGCAACTCATTTTAGGCAAGAAAAAGAGGTGGTGATAGACAGGAGATGGGAAAAGGTCAGAAAGACCTTAGTTCTGAAGCCTTTCCAATTTCCTTCAGTTCAAAATATTCAGAATGCCAAGGTTTCATAATTTGGG